>JAVQKC010112390.1:0-20899 GCA_036025475.1 Philypnodon macrostomus | reverse complement strand
AATTCCTCTAGTGTCCCCAGATTAAGATTTCTTACTGCCAGCTGCACAATGATTTTCTTCAGTTCCACCCCAAGGACTGAATTGGTCCAATAATTATTACTAATGAGTATATTTCCACTCCAAGAGACTACTTCATCAAATGTATTCAATATTATTCTCATTAGGACTCACCTACCAACAAGCTGCTGTATGCCAAGGAGATTCCAGAATATAAGAAGAGGGTTCAGTGCTACTATAAGCAGATACAAGAGATGCCACCTCTGAGTGAGCAGGAGATGAACGCTCACCTGGCCGAGGAGTCCAGAGTAAGATGATTTTACAATATCGGGTATGCTACCAGGATTACAAAATCTAACTTTATTCTTTCTGTGTCCCATAGAAATATAGAAACGAATTTAACACCAATCTGGCCGTGACGGAAATCTACAAATATGCCAAGAGATACCGAAACCAGGTAAGTTCTATCTCTTTGAAATCAGATTTATATCTGATACAAGCTATGGTTAAACTTATCTTTCACTTGTAACACCTCTGCCTACACACATACCTGTATTAAATTTCTTATATGGGCTTCAGAGCGTGACACATCAGCTCAGATGATTGTCTGCATGTTGAGAGATCTGACTCTCCACGCACTTTCACAGTGTCACTCAAGCCGTTGACAACAGGGGCCTGGCGTGACCGGGCAAAATAATTATTTTTCTTTGCCTAAGTGTTTCTGAAGGGAACCCAAGTTCAACCTCCTTTTCAACCCACATGCAGCACACAGCTCTAGCCACTGCTCTAGCTGCTTAATGGTACTGTCAAGTTGCAGCTTTGAACTGGCTCTGGCTGCACTCCCCCATGTTTCTCTATAACTCTGAGTTTTCTCCAGAGGAGCTTAGTCTATGGTGACTGTGCCTTAATGGAGAACCCTCATGATAATACCATTTAGCTGCTTGCCTCTGTCATGCTACTGTACAGTTGTGGACTAGGGGCTTAGAGCCTGATTCGTGGAGCTCTGTGAATGGACCCTGATTGCCTATTCTCCCGGCTCGGCTCAGTTCTCTCTGCCTGGTAGCACACTGCTGCTGCTAAGAGCCCATAAATCCCACTGACACTGTGACAACTATTGGGCTTGAAAAACAGACCAGATGTGGGTTTTGTAAATATGTAAAGAGCTTTTGTGGTGTGGAGGCATGCGTAAAGGCAAGACAAGAGGCTCAAGCACTTTTTAACCAATCTAACTCAATGCATGAATGCTCGACAGCCACTAAAAGTATGCTTTGTTTTGTGTTATTTCATCAGGTTGTGAGCGCTCTGGAGTCAAACCCCACTGCACGTCGCACTCAGCTGCACCACAAGTTCGAGCAGGTCATAGCCTTGGTGGAGGACAACATCTATGAATGCTGCAGCGAAGCCTGAAGTGGCCCTCTGTCTTTCTCTGTGCTGAGACTGACTTTCTCCTCTTCTCCGAGCGGATACTTGGGAATGTTGGTCACTGAGGGATTAGCCTTTTATAAGTGTCATTATTATTTCCGCTCACCACAGCCACAGACTTTAATAGTGTGAAAAGTAGCACCGCAAAGGACATAAACCTGCCTCTTAAGCACCGTCTATTACCGAGGTCTTGGGCACTTCGTCTTCAAATCTGGGAAGTCATTTTCCCAAATCTTCTCCCGCCAAAGTGGCAGATAAAATTCCGGATCTGCCTGACTGTGCTATATCAAAAGCAGATGAGCTCGGAGATGAGGATTTTTCTGGATGTCTTTAGCGTTGCTAAGACCTAAAGCCCTGGCGGCAATCGTAAAACGCACTGAGCCCTTCTTAAGGGATTGAGCCAATGATGCACTGTACTGTAATATAATGTCCATAGCAATATTTATAGATGTGTTATAACACGTTCAAGTGGCCTGTCTATCAGGATAAGAGAAGGACCTCGATAAACCCCTCCCAACTCCTAAAACCTGCATCGTTCTCAGGTGTGACTGCTGAAGATGAGTATCTTTTATTTCTCTCGGTGCTTTAAATACATCCCAGTGTGCTTTGCAGGTTGATGATGGGGTGAGGAGGATGAGGGAATGAATTGTAATCATTGTTTGTAGGTAATACCTGCTTTGAAATGTATGAATCAAGATGTAATGTAGTTCAATGGGAAGAGCTGCATAAGTGTTAATCCTTGTAAACAAATGAGCATCATCATGGATTAAAAATGATAAGAGGGAAATTTACATTTATGGAACAATGTGAGCTCAGTATAATCTGAAGTGAGGATGACTGTATCTGTGATGCCAAATGATTTGTCAGAGTTTGTGAAATAAATTATAGTATTTAGGATTTTAAAACGTCTAACTATGACATCGTTTTTTGTGCTAAGTACCGGAGCCCGTCAGTTCCAAAACACATTACAGCGGAGCAATTTTTTAACAACATTTGAAAGCCATTAAGCACTCGCTGCCCTGCCATCCAAAAGCCTTACAGAGCAGCATCTGGAAGTTTTCAGAATGCCTTGTAAATGCACTTTGAAAGGGAAAGGGCATGTAGATGTAGCTTTGTTTTTATTGCAGAAAAAACACAAAACAACTTCCACAAGACCTTCCTCTACACCAGAACAAAGTAATACACCCTTTTCTATTTAAACACTCACAGACTTTCAAGCATTTCTTCATAACATTTAAACATCTTCACACATGTCCAGTCTGTTAAAGGAGGTACCTTCCTCCCATAAAAGGTCTTTTCAGGTCCATCTCTTAGGCGCATGCAACTTCAGCAAAGTATATTCAGCAGCTTTGGAATTGTAAAGCCCAGTGGTAAGACACAGTAAGTTAGAAATAAGACCTATACAGTAACTGAACTAATGGCTAAAAATACATCCTAAATAAAAACTACATAGTGATTGTATTTTTGGGGTTCACTAGTTGCAACAATAATTGAAAACACAGAGAATAAATAAATGAAATTACACTGAGTAGTTTGATGAATTATAAATTCAGATTCAGAGAGAGATTATCCTTTATCGTGTTAGTGGGAGATTTGGACCGTGTTCAGCTGGACCTTCACCAGGACAACGCCCCCATGTTGCCGGGTTAAACTCTTTGAAGCCAGCTGAACACTTTCCATGATTAAATGGATAGAAAACATGCATGCTGGCTCTACAGTATGTCCCACCAAATGTGCAGTGGTGAGGCTGCAAAGACTCGGAGAGGTAAGTCAAAGAGGATTGGCCAAAAGAACATGGTGCTGCCTGGCTCTAGGATACAGTAGGTCCCCATGTGTGCTGCACAGACAGATGGGATGAGGAGGGTGGGGGCACAGGTCAGGCCGGGGTCACCTGGCTGGAAGAGACGGATGAAGTCTGAGTCTTAGAAACAGTGGTGCCAGCCTCATCATCACCAAACGGGTTCCTTCCACAGCACACAGTGGTAATCATGCAGTTTCTGAACTGTAAAACAGAGCAGGCCGTTATAAGATGATACCTGACACTGTCAGTAATGATGCTGTGCACAAACACATACCTGTTTGTTGAGGACGATGTAGATGATTGGGTTGTACAAAGCAGAACTCTTGGCAAAGAAAGCAGGTGCAGTCATGAAGACGGGTCCAAACTCTGTTCCTTGGTTGGCAAATATATACCAGGCTACAGTGGCGTATGGCACCCAGCACACGAGGAAGGAGATGACCATCACTACCACTATACGTGTGACCTCTCTCTCAGCTCTCTGGGTGGTTTCAGACTCCTGCTGCTGGGCTGCAGCCTGTAAACACACAACAGATCATCATTTATCACATTCAGATTGTTTTTTTATATAAGAAATGCAAACAACACTGAAAATCAATACAAATGTGTCATTAGACAATAATATTGACTGGCAGATGTAATAATTAATAGGGTCACTGCTGACATTAGTTTTTAGTTCTTATATCACTGTATTGATTTTAAGTATGCCTGAGTATAATTTATCAACCACATTGATGCACAAAAACACAAAACATGCCATAAAGATATTGATGGAAAATGATAATGATGATGGTATTAAGATGGAGCAGAGAGACTGGGGCAACAGGGGCTGGTCTAAGCTGTTGGTAATGATGTGCCCTTCTGAAGTGTCCTTGAGCCATTAAATCCTTTACATCTCTGGAGACTGTGCTCTGTGATGCCCCTAACCTTCACAGGGAAGGGACCAAGGTAAAAAACAATATTCTGGGATAAACAAGATATCACATTCATATTATTAATATTTCATCAGGCAGAGGTGTTCCTACCGCGCGCACAGTGCACAGGAGGCGGCCGTAGCAGAAGAAAATGATGATGAGAGGAATGGAGAAGTGTAGGATGAACATATAGATGACGAATGAGGTGTTGTTGAGCTCAGGCTTTGGAGTGTAGTAGTCGATCCCACAGGAGCACTGCATTCCCTCTGGGATGTACCTGCATCCATGAACACATTAATAATCTGGGATAATCTTACAACAATAACATGATGACTACAGTGTCTGCACTTTTTATAGCAATGCAAACCAAGCAAATAAATTCCCTAAGGGTTTTTTATTGTGCAATCATATTTGTATCTGTTTTAGAAAGAACATGCATACCGGGACCATCCAAACAGAGGCGGAGTAGCACAAGTCAGGGCCATGATCCATGTAAACGCTAGGCCAGCCACAGCATGTTTCTCTCCAAAGCGGAAGTTGGACATTGGCTTACAGACCACAATGTAGCGCTCAATTGCCAAAACCACAAGTGACCACAGGGCAATCTCTCCTACAAGGTGAGATAAATTCAAACATATGCTTACTGCAAGTTAACGCATACAAAAATACAATATTACACAATCATCAAAAGTAGCACTTACCTCCCAATGTGGCAAAGAATCCCTCAATGTTGCATCCAGTGACCCCTAAGGTGAAGTATCCATGCAAGGCTGTGTAGAAGGTGACTGTGAATCCCCCCACAACCATGAAGAGGTCTGCTACAGCCAGGTTGAGAAGGACATAGTTCAGAGGCGTCCTGAGTTTCTTGTGTTTAACAGTGACAGTGAGAGTAAGGAAATTAATTGGAAAAGCAGTGATCATAAGGAAGAACATGTAGGCAGCTAAAAGAGAGTATTTCCATGGCTCAGCCAGGTAGTACTGAGGGTGCTCAAATGGGCTGCGCACTAACCCAGTCTTATTAGACATGGGCACATAAAAGTTGGGTCCCTCTGTGCCATTCATCGCTGCAGCTGGTAATAGCTGAAATGTCCTCTAAGATGCTGACAGTGAGGGAAAAGAGTTGTGCCTTTTTGAAAAGAACTACCAGAGTCCTGTCGTGCAGGTGGAGTGGTAATCGCACAGCAAGGATGGATGGCTCTTGTGATAGCAAGATGTGCTCTGCAGTCCCCAGGAGGGAGCAGCACCTTTTAACAGGGAGGTCGGATTAGGGCCGTCCACGAAGTAAAGTGTTAGCATAGACGGTATTAAGAGACTCTCAACCTCCTCCACACATACCCTACAGCTTTAACACATAAATGTAGACATGTGTTATGCTAAGCATTCTGAAGGTCAGAGGTTAACGGCCATAACACACAGACCAGCATTGATCGCTCTAAATGTTACAATATATCATAAAAATGTTTAGTTAGTAAAGAGGCTGTATACTTAAGAAAAGCAATTTCCTTGTGACTTCAACCACTCAAAGTGGATAAACTACAAATGAAATGTCTCGGTCAGTTCAAGTTATTTGCATCATGGAAAGCCTAATCCCTAATAACAGCATTATGCAGAACTCAAGCCATACCACTAAGTATAATCAAAATCGCTGGTGCATACTGTGTATGCACTTTCACTGTGTTTGGTGAAAATGGGAGAATGAATCACAGCTTTCATTTGAAAAATCTTTAATGAAGAACTATTTGTAACACCATAAAAATATACAAAAATACACTACATAGACATGAACACTCGTATAAAAGTATCTTTATCAATAAATACAATCAACGTAGATTTGAAGCATGTATTGACATAAATTTAAACTTGTTTTTTAGTAATATATCTTACAATAACAATTTATACAATTTGACATAATGTTATCCTAAAAGTGATGATGTTATCAGTGACTGCATTAGATAATCTAATCCCAATAATCCAGTAAGGTTGAGTGGCTGATGGTGCACTTTTCTCAGTCTTTAATGACAAACATAGGAATTAGTCCAGGCAATCATTCTTGGTGGAAAAACCCTACACTACAACCCCAGAGGTTAGGTATAGTCCAAGCTCTATAGTACAATAGAAGAAACCACTTGGACAAAAATATGTCAAATGGAAAATTGAAGAAGTCAGTTTGGCTCATCGATGGGTCTGCGGCAGTATGGACAACAGTTGTGTTGAAGCAGCAGCAGCTCATAGTCCTCGCTGTGGAACATCTGTGAACATTACAACAGGAGACAATAAACAACCCTCTTAAATGTATATTTATGGGTATGCAGGAAACATAGTTTTAATGGGGACATGGAAAGATACATTGTCTAAAGGTTGGTTGTATTTTAAATCCCATACCTTGAAGCAGGTGGGGCACATGGTAATGCTCACTTCAGGCAGCAGGGAGCGAAAGTATTCCCATTTGAGCGGCCGGGGCCAACGTTTTATCAGGACGTCCCTTCTGCTCATGGAGTGCAGGACAGAGCGACTCACCTTCACAGGAACAAAGTTTGAGCCTCCCTGCTGTTAAACACAGACACAGGAGTATAGTACTTTAGTGTAATGGACTCACTGAACTGCTTTATCTATGGTCTATGGTCTATCTAATATAATATAATCTATATAAAGGTCTTTCCTTACCTCGAAGCTCATTTTGGCTGTGAATGGGTCTTCCTCTGCCTCAGTGAAACTGTCATCTATTATTAAAGACTGAGGCTCTGGTTTGTGGTGGTTAAGAACATAGAAATATTTCATTGTTTTTAGGAAATCCTATTTTATTTATATATGCACCCACAAGACCCTTTAAAATTGAAAAGGTACAAAATGCCAATAAATTCAAGCTGTCAGTCAAGTGTGGGTGTGTAAAAACAGGGCAGGCCTCAGTGCCCTTGAGTACCTGTGGGCTAATGCAGGTTAATCCCTGCAAGATGGCTGTGGCTACGACTCTACGAGGGTTAGTGTCATTAAGATGAGACAGGAGAGCTTCACTAACCCTATTAGCTCAAGACCTAAGATGACTTAGCTCTGACAGCTTACCCACCAGCAAACTAAACAGACTAAACAGCTTCTTAGAACTGTCACAAGACCGAGGAGTCACATGCTTCATTTTGAGGCTGATGAACAGAATGTAAGGGCACAAATAGATACTCGGGGGGCCGCCAGAATGAGGAGTTAATAATTCATAAACTCAGCATGTGAACCATCTGTTATTTTGTGTGTGTCTGGGATTTGTTGCAGGTGATCAAAGGATACCACCATTGTCCATATTCTGCCATTGCGCGTCCCTCTGATCTGTGCGAGGGACTTCTAGGTCAATAAGAGAGACAGCCTCTTCATCACTGATGCCCTCCTCTAGGTAGAACTGCACCAGCGGTAAGACTTCTGTGGACGAGACACATCTAATGCATTAAAACACTGATAGAGTTGTCAGTGTGCCATGTTTGTGTGCCACTGACCATAAGATGAGGCTGAATAAATGAAAGGCTGTCGGCAGTTGATGCACACACTTCCCTGGTTGTTGAGCAGTGGGTTGTTGGTGGAGCAGCGGTAACACATCATGCCCTCAATAAGTTCCTGTTGAAAAGTCGCCACAGTTTTTTTTTTTATTACAAGCTCCATTACTATACAACAAATTAAACCTATGGAAATATAAACAGATATACCTGATTGTCATGAAAGGGTTTGGAGCGAATCGTGAGACTGCCCAAATCAACAGAGTCTTGAAAACGAGAAGGAACATGTAACTCTTGGAGCTTCTCATATGCATACCTGGCAAGCTTGTAGGCCTTCAATGTTCTACTCTGTTTCGCCAGTGCATACAAGGTGTTACTGATTATTGGGTCAAGGAAAAAACATGGAAGAAACGAATGAGGCAATGTATAGTGCACAAAAACTACAGCAGAACTAGTTCACTTTTTAGGGTGTGAGTTTATCATTGTATTTGGAAATATGTACATATGTTCCCTAGTGTGCCTAATGAGTACAGAAGTATTTCCGCTGAGCCAGCTACAATACTGAGTTCCACATATGTAAGTGTGACTGTCGTTTTACTTTTCTGTGATTTGTGTGTGAGCTTATGGGGGACTTGTACCATGCATGTGTTAGGCAAAGTGCTATATTTGTATTTAGACAGTGACAGATTGTTTGGAGAGCTGCACACTCAGAACAACACGGACAAGTCAATGAGTTGCAGCTGCGGTCTCTACGCTGGCACTCTTCAATCACTTCAACTTAACACTACTCCTCTTTTCTCTTCTCCGCTCAGTGCTCTCCGGGTCCTCCCACACACCCAGTTCTGTTCAAAATCCTGCAACTGTTGATAAATGCAGGTTCCTCTATTGTTGGTGCAAGGTTTGTGTCACATTGTGGTTAATTGTTCAAAGCAGGGTCTATAAATCTAAGCTTAAAAGTTTTTTAGAACAACCACAGAACAGTCACTGCAGATTCCAGGTGCTCAGCCTGATTTGCTGTTGCAGGGATCGGCTTGCTCTACTTCTACTGTGTGCTCCTATATGATTTCAGCCTTTGGGGTGCCATTTGATCAAATTAAGCATATTGTGTGGAGATTTTTATGCATATGTAGGAACAGACTTGACTAATCAAAGCATTTGTTGAGATAGAAGAGGGTATGTTCTTCTTGGCATTGCCTCCACTCTGTCATCACACCATTTCTTTCTCTCAGCATGGTCAACACTAGCTTTTCCCTCCATAAATCAGTTTTCACAACTTAATTTTTTTAATTTTAATTTGTCATATGTTTGGTGAACTTCTGCTGAGTTTGAGTAGCCGTGATTTTGATTCAGCCGTAGTGCCACAATTATGTGCCTGTCCTAAGCCTGAGTAAATGTTGGGGGTTGCGTCTGTTTAATTGGGTTATAAAGACGGTTGGATGAAGAGTAGAGTTTTTGTTTAAAAAAAGGATACACTTTAGAAATTCCAGGAGGTATTTCTTTGGTGAGATTGTTCAAGAGAAACCTGCAAATGTTGAAAAGTGTTTCTGGCATGTGTGAACTGAAGGGCTCGTCCTGAAAAAACACACAGAAATCCATCTTTAGAGTAAATTATATTTATCATTTCAAGACTTCAACTGCGATCTGTTAATATGCAGTCATTTTTAACTACTAAATACATGTCATCAAAGTTCACTAAATCTTTACTTAATTCATGAAGGCCCAGTCTACCACTTTATGGCCCCAAAAGGTGATCATTAACATGCTGTCTGAGAAAGTTAAGCTCAGATGTAAAGATTGTATGCTCTGGTCAGAATCACTGTGATGACTCTTTATTGCATGGGTGTAGCTACAGCACATTCAACCTGTAAAAACAATCTGAGGACACTGACATAGGCCAGGTCACCCATAAAGTGCTCGGGACCCTCAAAAATGTTTATTTGTAAGTATATAGTGACTGGGACTTTTGGCAGGAGGACAATGATGAAGTGATAATTATCATGACACTAGCTGGTTGCCATGGTTATTGGAGAGGTTGTTGGATATACACTCACTGGACACTTTTTTTTTAGGTATACCCCTTCAACTAAATGTATGAATGTAGTGTATAAAGGAATAAATGAGCTTCGGGTGGTTTCTCACCGTGTATCGTTGTATGGATCGATAGACATGATACAGCTCTGCCAGATGCTGAAAACGATCAAACTTCTTTACCATGTCATTGCACTGGTCTCCGCTTTCTGTTGCATATTGACAAACACAAGCAAACAATCAAATAAATGTGTGAACTCCTTCTGAACTGTATAAATGTGTGCCTTCATGTAATGATTGCCTGTTGTGTGCAAGGTAGATGCTGCAATACACACCTCGAGCAATGTCCAGGCACTGCATAGAAAGCATCCAGTAATAATAGCCGGCATCATTGAACCTATTCTCCACCACTGCATTATGGGTAAGCTGCTCCAGGACTTTAACGGCCTCATTCTGTAGCCCTGCCTTGTGAAATGCTGACAAACACAAAAAGCTGATATTTGAAATAGTCTTAAAAGTAACACATATGCCAAACTAGGGGTGGGTGATAGGATAAACTATATTACAATTGTATTAAGCCAAGATCACAATTTTGGTTGACTTTGTATTTTGTACTGCTTTCAAAGTACATCTAATTCAGTGTTCATCATCATACTCAATACTATTTATTTTCCTTGTAATATAAACACTGGCATTGTTACCGGAAAAATGACGGTGAAGAGCAGAGCAGAAAAATACTGTAGCACGATTCAATGATCTGACCAGTTTACAAAGACCAGCAGATTGTCATAAATTTATATTACACTGTGATCTTTTATCGCCATATCACACACCCCTACGACAGCCATAAATACACACAATTAATTGCCTATGTAACTAAAGACAAAGTTTATGCACGTGTATGAATATCTTCTGACTTTATAGGTGCATTGCACATGTTCCCATCAGAGGGTAATTAGAAATATCATCAGGGAGTCTACCCCCCCCGATGACCCAGGCTCAACAAACGCAGCAGGGTCAGAAAACATTGGCAGCAAATATTAATTAGTCAGTTGTATATAGAAGCAGGTTGTTAGTCGTTCTTGTTATTGTTTTTGGCCTACTACAAGGCCTGATCACAGCCAGTTACAATCACTAGTAATATAATAGCCTACCATCACCAGGCTAAAACACACAAGCAACAAATGCATGTCCAAGCTTCAGTACAATCAGTCCTGTTTAGTCTTGTCTTTGACGTCGAGACAGGCAGAGGAAGATTATGTAGAGGAGGAAATATGCCTGCTGAGATCATAATTATAAATCTATGAGCTGATTATAACTATGGTTACAGTTGGTAATCATCATCAGGCCTGCTTGTAGTACTGGTGATTAGAGGCATGCATGCTTGTCATTCAGTTAACAGGCAGTGCTGCCCTCTCCTGCAAAGAGGATCATGTTTTACAGTGTATACAGAGGATCTCAGGGAAGTAGTGAACATGTCTGTGTCTGGAGCTGGTTTTATTGTTTCCATATGTAAATACTGACTGCTGCTCACTTTGTTCTTGACCAGAGACAATTGTTTTATAAAGAACATGAGTGAGGTTATTATTGTTACTGTTTTTAATACAAACATACATTTCTGAGCCTCTTCAAATCGATCGTTCTCTGCTAACCACTGGGCATAAGGTACATAGACATTATTCTTAAACTGTGGGTGTTTCTCCACCATTGAGAAGGCCTGCAAAAGAGGGACACACAAAAGACAACATTATTAGACTGCCCTGTGCAATTACAGATGACCTGTGGATGATTACACATGAAGTAGTTAGAACAGTTTGTGTTTTAATGTATTTTGTGATATACATAACATCCTGCTCGGAAATGCCTTCAGTCTATTTTCTATTTAATTAAAACCACAGCTTCAATAGCACTGTGAGTGACAAGGTAGAGGAGTCACTGAAGTGGCCAGTGGACACATGCACTGCAGACCTGTCACAGTGATGGATAATACTAAATGTCCTGTAGCAACATCCCGGCCAAGAAATACACACATTTCATACTACGCACAGATGAATGCCCCAAGTGTTTGACTCCAAAGCCTCTAATGAAATACTGTTATTTATCAAATAGTGGGTGTAGTAAATAGCATCCATATGGCCAGCTCTGTAAGTCTGCGCTCTCCCTCTGTGATGCACATACAAATCTACTCTCTTTCCGTTTTTTTCTTTGTACTCTCAGAGGATCAAATCTAAAAAGGCTCGACACTAACACATGTGATCTAACGGTCTGTTTCAGCAGACACGTTTTCATTGTATTTGTACCTAACACATTTAACTTAATTACACTGATTTTTCGGAGACTGTTAAGTGCAACTACGTACAAGATGATGTGGTTTTGCTACAATTACTACAATTAAACCCTTTCATGTTTGAACATTAGGTAAAACTCAGAGCATTCGTTTTTCATTTTGTTAGCTTATACAGAAACACAGTACTCTCCAGTCACTTTACCAACTACGAACTATACTTTCCTGCATATCACTGCAAAAACTGAAAACGCTGCAATGACACTGGTAGTAGTGGAGTAGTTTGTTATGCAACTAATAATACGACTATCTAAGCACCACTGTGTTTTAGCCCAGTGCAATACAGAGCAGTACAGATAATATTTATATTATGGTCTCAGGAGAGTCTATATAAGTCATGATGAGTGGAGCAGGTGTGCCTCTCGTGTGCAGAACTGTGTCAGACCTCATCCCAGTGGCGGGTTTCCACATGCAGCTGCACCAGGGCCTGCAAGTCTCCCATCTTAGCGTAGGTCTCTGAGGCATAGCCATGGTCCTTCAGCTTCTTAAAGTAGTGTGCACACTTGGCCAATGGTTCACGCTCTGCTTTGTCCAACTTCCGAGCAATGTCGATTAGCCTGGAAAAAGGAAAGTAAAAAAAAAGCACACTTGCTTGAAGGTAAGGTGAGGCTGAATGTAGATAAACCGTCATTAAATTCTAGATCACATGACGTGAAGATGGAGTTCTTCCGAAGTAGTGTTTGTTTTGCTGATCTAAAAATGCTTTTGGAATCCAATGAAAAGGCTTGTTCCAAGGAATGTGTTCGCTTTACTTTATCAGCTGTCACGGCTTTCACTCAACATGTCCAAGGTATCTTTCAATATTTATCTTCAGGGTGGGAAACATATGTTCTATATATAAGCAATATTACTTCATAGTCATAAAAACGCTCATAAAGGCTAGTGTGTGTATATCTATCTTTTTACATGTTCATAAAACATTGCATTGTCACAGTCTCTGTTTCAAGCTCAAAATAATACATGTAAAGTACTTCTATTATAAGTCATTAAAATGATTTTCATGCATCTTAAATTGATGCCAACAGCTATATCCCTAAATTAGATTGAATTACATTTGAACAAATCTAATTAGCCACCTACATGTCTGCCCAGCCATTCTCTCCTATAATGTCAATGGCTTTGAGATGTTCCCCTGCTGAAAGGTACATCTCCGCTGCTGCCCGGGGCTCCTTGCTGCTTTTAGCCCAGTCTGCCTGTTTGGACATCAGAATCCGAGAACTCTTTGGGTCTGTCACACCGACATAATCCTGCATATGAGGTACAATTTTACTCATTAGAAATATAGGTAGTTGTTCTATTGTGGGAACATATAAAGAAGCCAAGTTGGAGAGCCATGTGGGTCAAGGCCGACAAAATAGGAAGTCCCACAGACCGCAGGTATCAAGAGAGCTTTTGCTTCTGGTGTCCATCCTACCTAAAACAAACAGCCTCTGCGACCAGCTGTCTATACAGCCACATAAATATACAGCAGCCACATCAAACACACATACAGTCAGATACATACACAAACTAGTCATGAGTGTAGTTTCTGCTTTAGTAATAAACTAATGATCAAAGTGTAATCCTACACAAAAACACAATAAAACATTTTTCTTCCTCCTCTCCAGTGTACCTCCTTCAGAGTTTGTTAAAAAACAGATGTCTGTCCACTTACGCCCATTGTACAACTGGCACAGGACTACAGATGAAAACTAGCCTATGGCTAATTCTGGCATGTTACAGGTTTCTGTTGTTAATATGCACTGTCCTGGTATAAATACATAAATAAAAAAATAAAAAAAATAAATACTGTGTGTACTATTTCTAGCTAGAATGTGTAGCTTAGACTTTTGTTGTACAGATATGTGTGTAAAAGTGAGCCCACTGTTCAAATGATATATATGGGTCTTCCACTGATATAAGGAGATGAAAGAGCTACATTTTAGAGGTTTCTAAACCCTGCAGAGGGCCCCAACTTGGCATCAGTGCATACACAGTGAACAAAAAACACATGTTCTTCAGCCCCGAAACATGCAACAAATTCCAGGTTTCTTTTGTCGGCCGTGTTACAAAGGTTAGTCACAAAAGTACTTGTATGGTTGATTGGGGTTTTACCTTGGCATACTCAAACATTCGCAGGTCAGTGTACATGCTCAGAGCTCTGGATTCCTGGTTACTGCGTTTGTAGAGATTGGCTGCCTCGTGGAATTTACCCTGGTTGGCAAAGACATCTGCCAGAAACAACTCATTGTCGCTCTCACCCCGCTTCTTCCTCTCCTGCAGTCAAACAAACACCGGCATGTATACAGAAAACAGCAAAGACATGTGTGTGAACCTCTATCACGCACATGGATCAAACAGCATAGTATCTAAGGAAGTAAAGGTTGTAAAAAAAATTAAGTTCAAAAACTAGCTCATACTTGTGGATCCTTTATATAGTATTGTGAGAGGTGTAACTCAGACCAGAGCAAAATAATGAATAAAAAATATCCAGCATATAAGATGTCATGTTTAATTTGTTAAGTTCACAAACAGTTTTACCTCAATACTATTAATGAGCTCCAGGTAGCGCAGGTCTCTTATCCTAATGAAGGCCTATACATACAAAACAAGAAGCACACATTTTGATCACAATTAATGTTCACAATTAAATTATAGCCTTTAATGTGGTAGTGACAAATATTGTGTCTAATTAAGCTAAAGTAGTGTTTGCATGTGGAGAATAAAAAACTCCTTATGGCGGTTCTTCGCTTTGTTCCTTATCTGCAGCTACGAGTGATCAGTGCTGATCAGTATGATTGGTGCACATCGACTGACCTTTTTAGCGGTATCAAAGTCAAGTCCCTCCAGGGCCTCTGTGGCTAAATCTCTCCAGTCACTGTCAGTCACACCCAGACAGGCAATCTGATAGGCCTCCTTAAACATCTTCTTCTCCAGATACTGGTACATGGGTGCTGACTGTAAAGAGGAGCAAAACAACATTAGCCATAGAAATGAATAAGTAAGAGGAGTTTCATTCTGTAAGGGCTGCAAAATACAATCCAAATGTAGAATTGCCTTAGGCAAAAACTAGTCCTCCATCTGAAACTGTTGAAAATAACTGCCTCTGTTTTATTTCTGGTTTAGTCCTAATTTAGTTTAGATCTGGTTGAATCTGGTTTTGTTTCTGGTTTGGTCCAGGTTGTGTCTGGTTTAGTTCAGGTTTAGTTATGGTTATGGACTAGTCAGTCATCTACTATCCTGTCCATTGAAGCTCTATCTATGTTAATCCCAGTATATGGTAAATATTGACACTCAGAGTAGTCATTGGAGATCACATTTTTGTAATGTCACGCAGCACTATATTCTATTACCAAAAGTACAAAGTCAAAAGCGGAATATTTATGGAAAACATTCACTAGTTCATTTTCATACCATCTGTACACCCAAAAGTAGAAGGACGGTGCCGCCACTGAATATTAGACACAAACAATGTACATACCTGAGGCACTTCCACTGCAGACATATAAGACACATGGAGGCAAAAGATCTTAGAGCCATTGTAGCCCACCACAAAGCCTTGCATCTTCTGCTGGTGTACAGGGAAGTTACTGGCCTTGATGTTAAGGTACCCATTGCCAGAGAAACACAACATGTCCTCACACTGGGTGTTCCATGCCACGCTGTTAGCATTAGGCTCCTGCAGAACGAGAGCAGGTAAACAAAGAAGAGAGGGTTTAAAAGTCACAGTACAACACAGTCCAGCACAAGCACATTTACATGACATGCTTTCTATTAAAAACACTAGTCAGAGAATCCATTGCCATTTTACAAACTAACCTGAAATAGCAATTCTATATTATTAATGTCATAAACCAGGAGGGTGTTATGTTCATCCACAACAGCCAGCTTATTGCGTGAGGCACTCATGTCCAAGCAGCGAACTGAGGTTGACACCTTCAGCATCGTGATGTGAAAGGGGTTGTCCACAAATATCTTCAAGACCTACGATGAACAAAAAAAGGATCTAATCATAACTTAATTGATGGCTCTAACAGCGGTGATGGAAAATGGAAAACTACAGGGACTTGACATTTTTTAGTAAAAACTTCATAGAAGAAAACGAATCTTTCTGTTCAAATTTCCCCAACACTCACTGCTCCATTCTTTAACCCAACAAGAAGGCCCTCTCTGCCTGGCGGACCACCAATCACTTTGATGTAGCGGATCAGAGATTCCATCACCCACTCCTTTTCTCTGACACTGGTAAAGGACAGGCACTGGAGCCGCTTCTCCTGCATCAAATCAAATAAAAACAATAAGGTTACACAAAGAACTCTACAGTTATACTGATTTACATTTCTTGTGTGATTTTATTTTCACACAGAGTTCTGTAACATAACATCGCCAATTTACACTAATAACTGATTATGTGACACAGATCTAGTGTCCTATTAGTTCACATTCATTTTGTGTAATGATTTAATCAAGCGTGAAATCTAGAAAGCATGTATGAGACAGAGCTGAAGCATTTCTGACACACCCAAATTCATGCGAATGAAATAAAGCTGCTCCTGTTGCATAAACGATATTACCAAATGTACCAAATGCATACAGACAAATAGTAGGGAAAACCCCCAAAGACCTGTCTTCCCTTTTACTGGGCAATCTTATTTGTATTTTTTGGGGGGGTTTTACGAGAAGAGGGCAACAGAGCCTGCACACATGCACAGCTGGATCTTTTTTTATTTTTCAAATCGGCAAAAACATCTGGAAAAACAGCTATTTCTTGATAGCACTTCTTCTCGCTGTGTTGTTTGGAAAAGAGAAAACTGCTAACTCACTCATGTTATTCTGCTCCAAACGTGTGCAATTTATCAAGAGCTCAGTAATGAAATTTAATGAACAGGAATGAAGAATGGTGTTTAGAGAAAGTCTAATTAGAATTGTAGTTATGATCATGAGATCATTCTTGAACATAAACTTTTCAATGATATTGTGTCCCACCTGACACAAGATGATATGCTGAGAGCAGACCACCAACAAGCTGCATTCAAACTTTCGGCAAATCTTCTCTTTGACACGGTAATGCATGTCTGATGAGTCGTCTGAGTATAGCTCATAGATGTTGATCTTCTCAGGGAGCTGGATGGCAAGACGGTTTCTGTAGATGGCAATCTTTTTAACCAGCTCCCGGCACTTGATTCTCACTAAAGACAAGTATGCAAACATAACACTAATGAGAGCACAAAGCATTGGTGCTAATGAGACAACATACAGCCAAGAAAAAACACCATATTGATACCTTTTTGTTCAGTGATGAGGTGTTGGACAATAACATCAGTCATATTGTCTCTATAAGCATAGCGATCTTTATAAAGACCGTGAACTGTGCTGAAGATAAGTTGATAACAGGTGATGGTCCCATCCTGGCAGCCCAACACCTAGATAAGAGATAACAATGTAGCAGAGCAGTACATCCTATTATCACTTCTAAAAAAAGACTGTAAATGTGGGAAAGTGTTCCTGTTAGTAAAGCATTTACACAGTGAAAGTGAGATGCTTGTGCCAATTTCCATTTGTCTAATGTTTGCCATTGATTTTTTCAATGCTCTTCTAATTAATTTGGCATCTAAAAATGTGTTTCTTCTTCTCAAGACAAAATCTTAAATGCATTTTTTAAGGGAGTATGTGTTTGGAACCTACCACAAAGTGAGAGTCAGGCTTGACCCCACATGTCCACACCCAAGAATTCTGCTCTCCAATAGAACCGAGTCGAACGCCATCTTTAGTGTAAAGAGATGCCTGTTTGTCAGCGCCACCCATGACTATATACTCGCCCTTAGAGAAGTAACTGATACAACAGGGGTCATAGTTGAGGGTCCTGTCTTTTCCAATCTATGTAAAGAAAAAAAAATACATTCTTTGGATTAGTGTCCAATTCTAATCCTCTGTTTCTTTACCATCAAGTGAAAAGCTGTATAGCAATCCACTGTACTGTAAAAAGGTATGAATCTATAGACACTGTAAATGAACTGGTGACTAAAAATGACCCTCAGACTGTCTGTACCAATTGTGTTAATTTGTTATAGACCTTGAAGGTTTAGGATGGAGGGAAGATTATATTTTGGACATATTTCTGCTTTTTCAGCACTACTTATATTAATAAACTAACAATCTACTTAAAAGTGAATTATAACCTGTTTCCCACTGAGTTGATAGAAAGACAGCTTCTGTCCCCAGTCTGCAACAGCCAGGATGTCATTTTGCTCATCCCTTGAAAATGACAAAATAATTATTTTGTGCGGCGCAATTACTACAAAGGTTTAAAAACCACTCAATGACAGTTTGGATCTTTCAGCCCCATTTTCAATATCAGCATTGCTTTGGACTATCGAGTGCTGATACATTGTTTGATACTGACACCTACTGGGCAAACGTGAACATCAATTTTTCTAGTGCGACAGTAAAGGAGTGAGTTAGTTATGTGCAATCTTTTGACTTTATATGTAATTATGTAATTCAATTTTACTAACTTGGAGGGGTTCCAGGCTATAGACCAGATAGGAGAAGATGAACCTCCTGGACGCTCTATCTTGACCTTTTCCTCACCATTCTTGTTGCGAATGCTTATTACTCCACTCATCATACCAAGAGCAAGGTACTGACCATCGTTTGTCCACCTAAGTTACAAATTAAAAAATCTTATGAATTTGTCACATGAGTAAATAACAGGGATTCTCAGCTAGCCGTTAGCTTACCCACAGCATGTTATTTTACTGTTTACTTTGTGTTTGTTAACAGATTTTTGTTCTGGTGACCACAAGCCTGAAACACATGAACAATTCAATTAAATTCTTCCCTTTTTTATTTTGTTTATATTATATTATATATATCCATAACCCTCTTACCAAAGTCACCCGTGGAGCAAGAGGCAAGTTGGTGAGTGACGGGATTGTAAGCAAGGCACTGGATTGAGTCATTATGTCTGTAGATACGTAAAACAAAATCAGTACAATCCTCTCTAGTGAACAATAAATGATGCACAAAGAGTTCAACTTACGTATATTTTAAAATACCCTCAAGTTTAGATGTCCAGATAATGATGCTTTTATCTGCTGAACCTGATGCAAACCTCTTGCCTGTGAAAATATAGCAATTATATAGAATGTGACTGTATACAATTTGCAAAATACAGAAAGAACGTTACCATCTTTGGCATAGGCTACACAATATACAGTGTCTTTATGACCCTTTAAGGGTTGATGAATTGTTCCATCCACTGCATCAAAAACCTAGAAGCAAACCACACAATATGCTTTAGCACTTTATTACAAATCCAGTGCATAGTGCTCAGTGCTAAATCAAGGTCTTACCAGGACACGTTTTCCTGCTGCAACAATAAGTTGGGTGCCATCTGGCTTGAAAGCAAGATCATATACACTGCAACACATTTACATAGGAATATAACAGTGTAATTATATGTTGACAGCTAGTAGTTAGCAATATACACTATCTAGACTATATAGCTGTTGGTGGATACCAAAATAAACATGTGTCAAACATTTTAGCAATAACATTAACATAACAATAGGCACATTCAGTTTAAAGAAAATACAAGCATAGAACAAAGGTTTACTGTAACCACCAGTGTCTGTAACGTAAGCCACATGTGTGGTGTATGAGGCTGACATATTTCATTACAGCACTACTCTGAAAGTGGCTTAAACAATTAGCAATGACAGTTCATTTCATCACAGTTCATGACAAGACCTTCAAGCTAAGCTAACCCTTGCTTTAAGTTACATTTAATGCTAAACAGAACATAATTTGATCCACATTTCAGAATAAAGACGACGCGAAGACGAACCAACCTCTAGTTTTTCGCTTAATTTATGAAGTGAACAAAATTAATTATTGCAGGCTAATGGTAGCTATGTAACGGGCTAACTTAAGTTTACATAGCAACCGCGGTTGCTAACCACAATATTGCAGCAAGCCAACGTGAATCAAGACTCACCACTGATCACGGACCGTCTCTTTCCATGCCAACACGGCTCTCATCTCTACTTCTTAAAAGATCATAAGGGAAATTGTTGCATTTAATAGTAACCGCTTATTGCAGTGGATTCTTCTTTTTTCCACACAAACGCCGTCATCTGTCAATGCTCAACTGCGCAGACTCCGATCATCGTACTTCCTGTTTTGGAGTGTGCTGGTTGGCGCTGGTGATATCAATGAAGCGAACCAACGCAGAAAAGGATCGTTTATTTTAAAGCATTTGAGTGTTAACGACATCCATACTGGGTACAGCCATGGATGGGACCCGAATATTGTCCACTTTCCAGGTTTGGTACCTTTTATTGTTACTATCCCACGACAACATGCAGTTAGAAAGACCAGATACTACGTTGAATTTCTGAATAATAAACACTTCCATGTTCAAACCTTTGTATTTAACATTGATTAAACGTGTCTGATTTGGCTACGTTTAATGGTTTAATGCGGACTCTTCTGATACAGTAAATGTTGTATTTCAGATAAAGATCAAATAAAACTGAAGTTTCAAATGATCCTGACGAGTCTGTCAACAACAAAGTGTTCAGCAAGACTTAAAATGCATTCATCTGACAATGTCCAGCTGCATACTTTTGAAGACCCCAATGACAAAAAAGTCCAAGACAAAGATCATATGTCCAGTACAATGCCCCCTGGGTGGACAAGAGAGGTCAGACAGAGGAAATCTGGAAAGACAGCCGGCAAGATGGATGTGTATATTATAAGGTAATTCTCTCTTCGTGTTTTTGTCTGTGACTTGACTGAATCATTGACCAATTGATTTTTTCTTTGGTGTTTTAGTCCGCATGGGCAGAGGTTTCGCTCAAAAGCTTCCTTGAAAGCGTTTCTTCAAAAATATGGAGAAGAAACTTTTGACGTGAGCCTGATTGAATTTGCCTCAACC
>JAVQKC010112376.1:0-25223 GCA_036025475.1 Philypnodon macrostomus | reverse complement strand
TGGAACCACAGTTCAAAGTCTTCAGACTCAAAATCTTCAAGCTCGGGAGCAAGCGCTGTCCAGGTCAGATTTAACATGATGTCTCTTACAGTTGAGTTCATGATGTAGGTGATGTTTTTCTGCTTATCAGATTATTTTAAATCTTTACTTGTTCAATCTCATAATTTCTTTTTTTTATATCCTGAACCAAGACAGTAATTTAGCTATTTTAAAATGAAGCTTTTACCTTTTTGGTGATGTTTGAAAAGGTTGTAAAAAACTGATTGAGTTGATCTCCTGTATTGTTGGCATCCGATGTTATCCTCTGCATTATCTTTCTAACAATAGCTTCATTTTCCAAACTGCCACTCTCGGGATCCAGTAAAAACTCTGCTTGTTGGTTCAGTGTAATTTGGTCCAAAACCTCTCCCTTTGTAAACAATACATACATTTGTACACTATTGTAATGTTTTGTTTTTAATTTCAGTGTAGTAGGTTTGTAGTAGGTAGTAGGTACTCACAGCATCAAAGTTATTATTTATCATTTTTAGGTCCTTCAGACTAGCAAAGTCTTTAAAGATCCCAAAGTTCTTTATGAGCCATTCTTCATTTCCATTGACATTTTGAGCGCATCCAGGATCTGTTCAGAAAAAGCAAGAGTATTTTTATCCTCCTTAAAAATTAAAATTTTCCTCTTTTTAAAGATTTTTTTGTAAAATTTTTACCTGCCACATTTGATCTTGTTAGAAAGGTCTGAATGAAGTGTTGGTATACTGACTGTCCTCTTTCATCAGTAATTTCAACACTCAAAGCATTGATTCTGTAAACAACCATGTTTGAGGGTCAGTGTTTTTGGTGTAGTAAAGTACTACTGCTTCTATAGGACATCTTAACTCTCAGGACCTTGTATTGTTCCGATGATTTGTATTTGTAGAAAGAATTGTATTTATTTATTTTATTGGCATTACTTACAGCTCTTGGAAAGAACTGCAGCTGAAGTTTTGGCTACTCAGTTTGTTCCAAAGCACTTCATCGACAAATGGCAAAAGAGGAGCCATTTTAATTGAGAACCACAGCTGGATGAATCTGGTGTCACTTAGATTTCCCCATTTGAGGTCAGCCAAGATATCAAATAGGTCAAAAATGCTAAATCCAGATTCATTGTTCTGTTATAGTGATAGAAAAATATTGGTATTTAATAATCTAAACAACAATATTTCCAACTGTTTTCATTTTTTAAAGTTTACCAGCTGAAAGAAGACTTTCAGAGTGGATTCTACAATTATCTTGAGATTTTTCTCCACATCATTGGTCTCGTTTGCTGAGTTGTTTCCACTTTTACAGTACAGTTGACCCGTGAGTGCAGCAACAGCAGTCGATATCTAGGGATATTGAAAGTTGAATTGCTTGTAACTGAACACCAGAGGGCGACATGTATCAGCATTATATAAGTACAGTACTTTGGTTACCTGTTGAGTGGCATCCTGTAGATTTTGGTCCTGGCAAGAACCCTGGAGACCATCACTTATACTAATTAATTTAAAAGAAAGGTATGTTAAACAATAAGCATTAGTCTGAATTGTTGAAAATTGAAGATCAGACTTTTAAGTTGAATACTGACCCACTTTCTGTCACTGGACCAGGCCCTTTAAATAAATCCCATATTAATTTGATATACCTAATTACTGACATAATTGTATGTAGTTTTTAAAATGTTTACTTTACCTTGAGTTGTATTTCCCTAAAACAAAAACATAAAAGAAAACATATATGTACATATAAAAAAGATTTTAATACTATTTGCATTAAGAGCATTGACTTACATTTGCATAAACCAGTGTTGCCAGACAAACTGCAAGAAAACAGAAAATAATAAATTTTAACTGGAGGAATCATAATAAAAACCCAAATAAGGATTTTCAAACAAAACAGGCCCCTTAAGGGTTTTTAGATTGTTAACGAGCAATTAAACCATGACAAATATGGGAAGGGTCTATTTGACTTCTTTGATGTTTGTGAAGGATGTTTTTTCCCCAAATTTAGTTAATTTCCCTAAAACAACATTCTTCTTTCAGTCTATAGGGGGCGCTATAGAGGTAACTAGCATCATATTAGTCAGATGTGTTCAGGGCCAGGGTTAGGCATTTCAGGTTTGAGCTTAATCAGGTAAAGTATGTGCAAGTTAGAGGCTGTCAAATATACCTGACTTCTCAATTTCAATCCAAAATGGCTGACTTCCTGTTTGTTGTAGGGTGGGGCCATAATAATATTTTACGTTGGGTACAATGTGGAGAATCACTGTACCAAGTTTCATTGCTCTCTGCCAAAGTAAGTGTGTCCAGGGTCCCATAAGGGTCATAAACATGGGGGCACTATAGAAGCATTCTTTATTTGACCTCTGTAATTTGCCTATGTACATTAAATATACAATGGCCTGGATCACTGTGCCAAAATTCATACAATTTCATTTATGTTCAGCAGGATTATAAAGTGCGTCAAGCAATTAATTTTTTTAATTGTCATTAACCGTAGAAGTACCAAATTTGATACAGTTTGGCGTCTTTATGATATGTACCTGTGTGCAAAAGTTGAAACTGATTCGGCAATTTATTTTTGAGTTATCACATTCACATATAAGATCTGCGGACGCCGACCAACGTGATTCCATAATATCGTTGTTTCGCCGATATAATAAGTAAAATACTGACACTTACCAACCCAGACAGGATACAGCTTTAGAACTTCATTTGAAGTCCTGCAGCCTCCCATTCTGAGCAACTGTCTGCTCAGCAAACTGGGGATCCTTTATTGAGTTTTCTTTTTCCCACTGCGTTAGTTGAAACTGTGAGATAAAAGCATGATATGATGATATAAGTATTAATGGGTCAGTGATGTGACGCCTACATTTTGATGTCCATAAGAAATGTAAAAAAGAAAGTTAATGTTCAGATAGATTAATTTTATATCACTTTCAAGATCCATATTCATAATTGTAAAGCTAATTGGTAAGACGGTTTTCACTTTAAGTCCATTAAGAGAACTGGTGTTAAAATGTTTAATGTTATTATTATTTAAAATCCCCATTTTCTCTTTGGCATATTTTTTAAAGTCTTCAGACGAGCATGTAAAAATATTAGCATTAGATAGACCCTTTAAAAAACTTTTAGGACCTAAATCACTTTTGTCCCAAAAAACCTATTTCCTTCAATGTCGTACGGTACAACAAAAATCCTCATGGCTTTAATCATATTACATGACCCCTGAGGACCGGTCTAGATGGACATAAGTGTACATTTTGATCATCAGTTTAAGTAAATTGTAAGTAGAAAGTGTCACAATTCTAGGTGTCAGTCAGTCAAACTTGATGTTTGACTGACTGACACTGCTCATGAAATTAGAAAAATATTACATTAGAGTTCAAATTTAATTAAATTATAAAAAAAAGCTCTGTTTTGCCTAACTAAGTGCAAAACATTAAAAGTATACTTGTGGATGTTCACAAAAATGATGAAACTGACATGCTGTTTGAATTTTTTTTTTTTTTATAAAATTGGGGTATTTTGAAATTCTAAAACGTCACTGACCCTAAACACATAACAAAAAAATGCAATTACTTGTTGGCCTTTTTGCTTTTTGTAATTTCTGTAAATTATCTTCAAATAGTGGCCTAGTTGCTTAAATAACAAAGATTTTAAAAATATACAATGCAGTAACCAACAAAGCTCATGCATAGTTTTTACAAAGCAAAAAGTAATAGATAGAAATCTTACCTGTGTGCTCTTTTCGCTGTAGGAATGACAAGTGCGTAACCAGGTGACAGGTGAGACAGGTATACTCTGGGTGGAGCATAATCGTGAGACTAATTTAATCTAATTCTAAATATGTCATAGACAATAGAACATGTCACTTGTAACAATAAGTCAATTTTTTGTAGTGTATTGCAATAACATTAACGGCCAGTGTATAGGAACATTACAATAATAATAATCAAGTAAACAACATATACTCATTCCATGTTAATTATATGCAGTCAGGCAAAAACAGTGGTTGATGAAGTATTTCTTTGCTGACTGCAGGAATGACTTCTTTGCTACTAGTTTGGTGAGCTGTAAAGGCATTATTGCACACAATAACAAAATCTCTGAGGGTGTAAAATGTGAAGCAAATTCAGACCACTTAAGACAACAACAGTTTGGAAAATCTTTTTTCCCCTGTTCAAACCACATCAAACCACAAAATACTTTAAAACCTATCTGGTTTAAACAAAAAATTAAATTTAGAAACCTAACTTAAACCCTTACCTGACTTACAACATGAGTTGTGATGACATTTATGAACTCAAGTTGTTGTTTTCTGTTAAATAAATTCCTGATGAAGATCTTTTCTGATATTCAAGATTCAAGATTCAAAGATTCAAAGTGTTTATTGTCATATGCACAGTAGGAAACCCTGCACAAAATAAAAAAATAAAAATCAGCATGCATAAGTAAGAATATATATTTTTTTTCTGTAAAATGTTAAAGACTATGAACATATATGGGCTACATTAGCTGATATGATGCTGACTTTACAATAATATGTAAACTATTCTTTCTAGATAGGGCTCATCAACATACCTAAAGAGTGGCAATCCAAACATGTTATTTCATTTTAGTGAGATGTGCGCACAGTCACCTTGCATACTTCACTTATGACTCACTCCATTGTGCAGTGTCAGTATGAGAATCAGAAATCATAGGCACTGAATTAAGTTGTCTAAATATTGACCACCACATCGTAACCAATTAGGTGAACATGTATACACATAAATTAACTTAAAAAATAAGCCTATAACAAATAATGATAAACATACAGCATGATTTTAATTTGGCATGTGAACCTACAGTGTTCTAAATGCAATGCTAATATTTTTTCTGAAATCAATGGTAAGGTTTTTTAGACTTAAACATGTGAGTAATGCACACAATGGATGGGATTAAATTTTTATTCTGTTGCACCACCAGATAGCAATAATACACCAGCCAACACAATCTATATGTTCATGAAGGGCTTTATTCATTAATAAAAGCTCTCTGTCACTGACCCAATCAACTCATGTTTAATTTTGCAGCTGTTGGTACTTTGCTCGACGCATGTTTATGTTTATGTTATAAAGTTTTATTAGTGACAGAGCTGGAACAAAAAAAAACAGCTTTCAAAGTAATATTTTTGAGTATTTTCTCCAACCTGTACATTGTGGGGGCTGATCACAAACGACAGCAGCAACAGACCTAATTCAAAACCATGGTAACAGGGGTACATAGCCAGCATCAATTTCCAGCTATGTTCATAACAGCACCCTCCAAGCTTTGAGATTCATTGATGGTATTTGATCACAAGAAACAAAATCAGAGAGAGATGTTCCGAGCCTGAAAGGATCAGAATTAACTTGTGTAATATCACTGTTGTCACAAATGATCCGAGACAGGGATGTTTTCAAAAGCTCGGTCTTCTGCTCCCGAGTAAACTGACCATCAGCCTCCCACCAAAACCTGAAAAATACCAACAACATATTCACAATCAAGCGCATGTTCTTTGTATCGGTATTATAAAAGGAAACATTCAAATACCTATCACCATCACGTAGCACTTTCATCTGTTTTCCTATCAGACAAGAATAGAGGGGACCAGTTCTTGAATCTGGCAAAAACCTTTCGACAAGTCCTCCAAGCCAGACATCAATATTGTCAGGATCTTTGTATATACTTAGGATCTTCCTGGCAATTGTTTTATCTCCTACAATATCTGTGAAATCTTGTAATGTTCTAATAGACTGCAGCCCACAGAAGTGTCTCCATTTATTGTATCCTGAAACATTTTAACATAATGAAGTTAGTATTGAACATGAAGTATTTTGTTTTAAATTTGTTATATAAGACATGACTGTGAACCATTGTTATTGCTGGTACCACCTGGCATTTGGCACAATGATTCTATTCTTGGTTGTATTACTAGAACAAATTTGAAGGTTCTGGTTAGGAATAGCTAAAGCATCTCGTGATTCAAAGTGACTGACAAATACAAGGAGAAAACAATGGTATAATGTGCTGCCAAGGGGAGGCTGTAGAGTAACAACGACAACTGCAACCTAAGTGAAGAGCATTATGTTAAAGTTGCCCTAAGCCTGTGACCTACCTGGCAGTGCGTGGTCCCGTCCTCTCTGTAGATTCAGTGCAGCCAGGTCCATGTGTTTGGGAATATTAAGAATGACTAGTCGCTCAGTGAGCTCCTCTGCCAGCAACATGTTTGCACTAACAGCTGGGGCTGCAGTTCCAATTAGACCTCTCAGGACTGGTTCAATCCCCCCTAAATGCATCCAGACATGTCAAGCATTCATTTTTAATGTATGAAGAAACATGTAACATGATAAAAAAAATATATATTGTTGTTGTTAGTAATGTGATGTTAATGATCCAAGAACTATGTCCAATGGTATTATGTCAAATCAGACAGGGTTTCTGTGAATGCTGTGCCTTTTTTTTATTCACTTTTGCTACTAATTTCAACAATTTAATTGACTATAGTTTCTAATTAATAGTGGAAGACAAACCTCTATAGGCTATAGTTCATTTTCTGATTCTGTTTTGAACTCTTTAGTATAACATTACTAGGTATGTTGTTGGAACAGCCAGCTTCACACGGATGTACTGACCTTCTTTAACTATTCTCCATGGGCTAAAGAAAGTGTGGTGCAGTCTCAGATGGGGAAAACGCTCATGTTCCTGAAAGCTCTCATTGAGTCTCTGGAGAATTGGTGAGATGGTTGCATGGCCGAAGCGGAAAGCAGCGGTGGCAAACACGTTAGAAGCTGAAGGATTTACTGTGGGGTTGTATCCCTTGTATGGCCCAATGTGATGCTTGAAGGATGCTGGGCCAATAATCTTAGGAATATAGTCCTTCATGGTTATGATCTACAGGGAATCACAAACAGGGGTATCAACATTTTTTTACTTTAATGATATGGGAATGTGAACTCTCTCTGCTAATTAACATTACCATGGGTTTGTTACACAGTTGAAAAATAATTCTCCATGCTCAAACTTATGAGCAAGTATCTGAAGGGGGAATGCAAAGACCAAAGGTCTAAGAATGTATAGAGGAATTATAATTTGATTAATAAATGTTTTATTCCACCCAGTCCTTCCCAGCAACTATGAGCCTGAGGTGGGGTATATCATAACAACAGCCAGTTGAGGCTTCTCATTACACACAACCGTTCATTCATTAGGGGCAATTTAGAGTTTCCATTTTATGGATATATATTTATGCATCTGGCAGGACTTTGGACAGACCCAATGAAACATGGAGAGGACCTTGAGTGATTGCTGGTGTCAAACCCAGGGATCAAACCCAATCCCCTTGCTGTGGGGTAAGAGTGCTAAAAATATATCCTGTCCATGGTGCCCCCTATAAGACAATTAATAAGTGGTACTGTCTATATCAAAACCTGGGCAAAGTGTGGCCAAGGGGCCACATGCGGCCCTTGACCAGTCCATGTCTGGCACTCAGAAGGCTTAGTAATCAATACAATAATTAACACATAGAAATTGTACTGAATAATACCTACTTTTGAGGACATTTAAAGGCACAATTCACACTTGTGTGTCATATTTACTGGGGTAAATGAACTAGTGTGTTTATTATTTGTATAGTGGACTGTGAAATTATTTGAGTAGTGGTTTTCATTTGGTAGCTCATCCATCCACAACAGTCCCTGGGTTCCAACGTGGCCCTCGGAAAAAAACAATTGCCCACCCCTGGTCTATATTATTGTGTCAGTGTATTTCTCTAGATGTCAGGCTTGTAACGAACTGACTACCCCCCTAGCAGTACCAGAAAGTCTTCATCCTTATTGTGACATCCAGCCAGCTGTAGAAAAGTAAAAGTTTTATAAGTTCAATTATTTCCCTGTATACATTTATATATATAATCTACAAGATAGTGACTTTCCCTCATTCTTACAATGACAAAAAACAGAAATAGCCTTGAGCTTGAAAATTGCAGGCCAAAATGAGACCAGTTCAACATTTGTGTGCTCAAAAATAACATGTTTTTCACTCAGTAGGAAAACGACTTATGACCTTTTCATTTGTTTTTGCAGGACTCCTGGAGCACCACATTTCCCTGAATGTTTAAGTAGCAGCCAACAGACAGTGGGTTGTATATAATGTATGAATGGATTCACCTCATCACTGCCCTCTGGCCTCTATTACCAACTGCACTTCAGGTTTAGCTTTCTTTTTCAATTGGAAGAAAAAAAATCCTGGTTTGAATGATAAATGAACAGATATGCCATAAACACTAAAGGGACAACGGTTTGTTTATTTGCTAAGGGTGGACGTGCATGTTATTGGGCCATATGCCACCAGTGACACATGTTTTTGAATCCACTTCAAAAAAGTAAAAAAGCTTCAATCTGTCGTATATCTTTTTCTTGAAGACTACATGACATAAAGACAGATGGAATGCAAAAATATTATTGCTACAGTTTACATTGGAATATTCTGAATATTGCAGTTCCCTATACCTGTCGTCCACCTGGTGTAAGCTGCTGTCTTCTACTGTAGAATTAGCAGCCTGAGGGGAGTGCACTGCTGGGACGCTGTCAATCTAAAACAGGGACCTGGAAGATGTTAAAAGCTGCAGAGTGGGCTGTTTTACTGCCTAAACTTTACTGAATTTACAGTTGCAATTTTAAATAATCCTTTTTGAGAGGAACTAGTTAATATAGTAAATTCACCTAAGTGCTTTATGGTTCAGTACTAATGTTTTCCATATTGTTTGAGGCTGTACCGGCTACTGTGGGCTTGAGGCAGGGTACACATTGGACCAGTAAGTGTCAGATCAGGTTCAAAAACTGTCAACCATTCACATCAGGCACATGTTACTGGATTCTGGGAGGCGAGAACCCACAGTAACTCAAAGAGGATATCCAAAATGAATAATGTATAATCTTCCATTGGCCACATTTTACAGTTAATTACATGACATAAATCTAGTAATCTATGTAGTATATTTTGTACAGTTGTGATAATATAGACAAGCCTATGGTATATATTAAAAGATTATTTAGGGTATAGACACAATACAACAGACTACGACTATCTCTTCCTTATATTGCTAAAAATGCATGTGTCACACCATGTTACAAAAACAGCCTACCCAGTCTCCCTAAATAAAAAACAGCATCACCTATTTTTACACAATTAGTTTCACTCATGGCACATTCGCACAATAATACATTATTATAACATCCCTATGAACCACTGCGGACATGCACCTACCCGCGGCTAATTAAATAATTCACCCGTGCCAACCACGCCCTTGTGCCTATTCCAGTATTCCTCATTGTATATCACCACACCCCATGCCTTTAGCTCATGGAATGGGGCGGACATTTTGTGCAAGAGAGCAAATGACCGATAATGACCAGTGTTCAGCTTGTGCTGTGCTGAAGATCTGGCTCTATAAGACTTTTCTAAATTCCCCTATACGTAATATTTTTAGTAACCTTAGTTGGCTGTCCTTAATCTCAGTGTTTTTCCATGTTTTAATTGCCCAACTCTCTGTTGATTTGCTGCCAGATAATTAGGATAACACTGAAGAATTCAATCGAAAACATTTTAAAATGGCATAAATTATTGAAAAGAACTTAAAATGCACCAAATGTAATTACTTCTTTACACCACCCACTTATTATTTGCCTATAAATATACATATGGCATAAACAGCTACGTACAAGACTTGAACTTGACTTTGTAACACTGAATGTTGGGAATATTCAAAGAAGAACCCACACAGACTTCACCTGCAATGCTATTAAGTATGAAGAGGCTACTTGTATGTACCACTTGTGACACTCCTTCTGACTCCAGTTGTAGGCCTGATAAAGAGGAATGAAGTGTAATACACCACTACAGTGCAAGTCAAAGTGCAAAAGTGTGGATCAGTGGTAAATATTGATTAGTTTCTGTCAAAATAGTAAAATAAATCAACTTTAAGGTATCAGATACATGTGTTTATCTAAAAGGTTTTTCTTTTAACAGGTCACCTCAGAGATAAGTGGAGTTATGACAACTCCATTAGTGACAATGGACCAGTTTCTAAAAAGCACTTCCTTGAATTAATTCCTGTTCCAGAAGTAACCACTCAAGCTAAAAGTGCCATTCAAATGCATGAATTGTGCTAAGGTGGAACTATTTTGAAGCTGCATCAATCAAATTTTTTGGACCTCTAGTGGCGCAACTCTCTAATCTCTGTCTCTGGGTCACCTCCAACACAGACTGACAGAGATGTTTGTGCTCCATAATCTTGATAAGGACAAGGGGGATTGGATCATGGGATCAAGTATCCCCAAACAAAAAAATGCACTTTCCATGTCCATTTCTTTCAGGCTGTGAGGTACTTTCTGGAGGGCCACAGGTTCAATTCCTGGAACGGGCAGTTGGGGCCTTTCTGTGTAGAGTTTGCATGTTTCCTCTGGGCACTCCATTTTCCTACCACTAAAAATGTTAAAAACTAAAAATAGGTTCTCCGTTGGGACCAGGACAAAGAGATTCTGAATCTCTGGGAATTTCCTGGTTAAATAAAATGGTGAACAGAAACGTCTACCACTTTGTGCTAGTCCCAGGCTCAGTTAAATAGAATTTTGCATCAGAAAGGCTGTCTGCTATTAAAACCTCTATCAGTGATAGATTTGCCCACTTGCACTACCTAATCAATACTAAAGAAGATCATGGTGGTTTGTGATGACTACTACTATGTAAAAGGAAAGTGCACAATTTGGTTGACTGATTGATTGGAAGGACCTAAGTCACTTAACTCTGGCACTAAGCTCTGTTTATAGTCTTTTACATTCACACACATACTGTACATATTATATAATACATAATCACATATATATATAAGAGGAGAACCAAGACACTATAGCAGCTTTTCCTAGATCCTATCTACCTTTTCACTGCATTCATGACCTCGAAATTTTTTTTACAGTCATCTGAATCATTGCATTTACTTGTTTGGTGTGTCAAATGCTCAGCATGCTTCAGCTCTGAGTTCCCATAGCCAATGATTTTAAAAGGAGTTGCCCCATGCAAACTACTTCCAGTAATTTGACTGATTCACCAGCATTAAATGTCCTAAAAGGAAGATGAAATCGTTCTAATTAATTAAGTTTTGTTATGGCAAACCTGTTGAACTGGTTTATTAAGTGCTGAATCATCAACAGCAGAGTGGACAAATTCAAATTGAAGTTTCAAGTATGTAGTTCAAAACTGAACTATGGAGACAGAGTAAAGTCGTTTTTAGTTCATTTTATTTTATTGTTGCTTCTATTTTATAACATTCCCTTATTGAATATTTTATTATGTCAAGTGTTAGTTTAGTCAAGGTCCTTTCCTAGTAGAGAAACAAAAATATCTGTTGCAACCTTGTGCCAATGTTTTGTCAACTAAGTGGAAAGTGGAAAGTAACTAGGAAGGACATGCAGACAGAGGATTGTTCCCACAGCCTTCTTTGTCTTAAGGCAGGAGACCTAGCCAGTCTTTTACCTCTACTTCAGTAATAATATTGTACATCATTTTGACTACTTCTTCATCTTTGCCAGTATTATTTGTGCATTGTTATTTGTGAAAGGTTCATTGCAGCCTTTGCATAGCTGATCTTGTACTCACCTGGTGTAGTGCTCCTATGATCTTGCGTGTTTCTTGGTACACTGTGTCTGAGCTCCAGTGAACATTGAGGGCACTTAGCTCCTGAGCAATCCGGTTGTGTTCTCTCATCCACAGTGTGTGTAGAGTGGTCAGGGGCAGGCCTTCATTCACCCGACTGTCTCCTGCCTTGAAACATTCCACCCTGGGCCCCTCTGGCTGCTGGACATCCTGTAGGCAGCCAGAGGGCACAGCAGCCACAGAGGGGAGGTACGGCCGACCTTTGGGATCAATGAACTCACTATGGATGGCTAGTTTCCCTTTCCGACCAGACATGTCCCGCAGAGTAGCTTGAAGTTCAGTGTTATGGCCGTAAACAACTGAAGCATCAATGAATGAAGTGATAGAGTTAATTTGTTGACGCTGTAGAGATAGTCTCATATCAGAATCAGAACAGGTCGGCATGGAGCGATGGAAAGGGGAGCAGCCATCACCTGTCTGCAAGCGTTACAAACAATATATATTAATATAAAATGATAATTAATAGTAATAATAATTAATCAAGTATTATGATGAACATTGAATTGGTTGTACATTGAATCGTAAATCGCGATATATTTTTACCATATTGCCAATACCTACTTCTAAGATTGATTTCTTTCTAAGCATGAAACAGGATATGATTTTGTTGTTTTAGTTTACCTTTATAGGAAAACATGGATGGACATTTTCACATGTGTTGAGGCACTCCATGTTGGTACTTTGGGGGGTGAAGGTTATGTCATGGTCAATGTACTGGCCCCACTCCACTAGCAGCTGGGAATAAGTATCACCTCTTGGTTTACTGGAGCTTCTCAGAATTTTTTTGCTTACTTCCCAAACCTGTGTCAATATAGTACGTTTGATTGGTTAATACAGAAAAAATAAAACAATCCAATTTTATTTCCTACTTCAACTGCTCTGTCTAGCCACAGCCCTTCTCCACCCCATCTTAATCTCAGTCCCCTCAGCCCTATCACTACCTCAGCAGCTGAACCGTCACACTCTCCTCCATCACCACCTGAGCAACAGAAACATCTCACGCTCCAGTTAGCTCATAAATAAGATACTAACTCCAGCACAAGACAGTGTAATCTATGGGCCACTCCGAAAACCCACACTTTTAATCAATTAAAATATATTACGTTAACCTTTTGTGGCAAAAGGAGCACCCAAAACTTTACTGCAGCCAAAGAGTGCTGTTCAAATTCAAACTTCCAATTCATTTGAACTCTTTAAACAAAGATTGGAAATTCTAGCCAAATTGAAGTTTCGGGGATAACTGAACTCAGGCATCATTTTTGATCTTGCACTACGATATGTTGCCAAGGCCAGTGTATTCTTTCATTTCCTTATCATTTCAACTAACTCAAACTTTGGCATTTCATTAAACTGACTTATGAAATGTATTTAATAAGCAAGGCCGCTGTTAACACACCCCCTTATCATGGAGGGAGACATTAGTATCAAAGATTATTACTTTTCTCCAACACATTAGTAAATTAATGCAGCTCTATATGGAGGTAAATAAGAGGACTCATACAACTAATGCATATTTGATGAGTTCCTTGTCTCATTAAAGAACCATCACAGTCCTAACAAGTGCATAAATTACAACTGGAATGTAATGTTCATAATTAGAGTTAGAGGAAGAAAGCAATAACTAGACACAAGGACAGTACAGACCTCCAGTAAGACCAGTCAGAACCTGCAATGGTAAAGACCAGAACTAGAAAATATTTTAGTTCAGGTGTAAATGCTCAATGAATTAATTCACAAAGCTCTGCATCCACCCCAAAAAGTTAGTTTTCTCCTTTATCCACGCCTAATGAGTTAGTATCTTTGAGCGTATTGAAGTCCTTATAATCACACAAAATATTTTCTTTCCATTACTGAATACTCAACCCAACAAACAATCTAACAATAGCAAAACCCTAATCTTCTTGGTGGTAATTGTCTGAATTACTCCAAACATTACAGGCCAACAATATTACATCTTGGTTATCTGTCACACGTGTATGGTGAAAGTACATACTTGTTAGCTGTACAGGTCAAAGGGGAAAACAAATAAAAATTAGCTTTGGTTTTGCGAGATCATTGTATGTGTCTAATAGTGTCCCCAGACTTCATTGTCCCTCACAGCAGAGTTTTGTGGTGTTTTGTGATTACTGATGGAAGTTGGACTCCGCTGTGGAGGCATTGTGGGTTCCAGCCTTTGGGTTCTCTCTCTCCATCCTCATATTCAGCTGGAAGCCATCGGACCAGCGCTGTGTTGGCTGCTCCCCAGAGAGGATTTTGCCTGACAAAAAGAATCAAAAGCTTCTCCAGAAATACTGCACTACTCACTGCACAGGGCTGGATATGCCAACACATCATGACAATATTGTTTGTTTTCCTCAAGTAAGGGCAGATGTATCATTTCAAAGTTAATTTTAAGACATGCTATGTGCTAGCCTAAAGATAAACTGTACATGTGCTTTTGGTGCCTGTGTATGCAGAAAGGTGACTGTACATAGCCATCCCCCTCAGCATGCCCAGAGTCCGCTCTGAGCTCTCCACCAGGTGGAATATCCCCCCCCCACAGTTTATCTGTATAATAACGAGGCAGGATAAACCCTGGACTATGTTCGCCTCAGAGACACTGACAGAGATCATTTAGTTGGAGCCATTTAAGGTCTCCCAATTTAGCCAATGGGAGAAAGTTCAAGTACCCAAAGATGATCAAAAACACAGGGAGGACATGTAAACTCTGCCTGAGGATGGAACCCTCCATGTTGTATGAAAGGAGTGTTAACCACTCTATCACCATACAATGTTTCAAAATAGTTAAAATAAAAAATCAGTAAACACCTCATTGAGGAAGGATGCATTTGTATATTTGCTAACAACTATTGGTCTCTGTGCCATAAGAGGTTCTGCAGTGCCAATTTCTTCCAATGCTCCTACTATCATCAATGGACTAGCTGAAAAAAGTATGTATCTCTCATCTCTGTCCTTATTTTGAATGATTCTGGAAGTTAACTTCCTATTTGCCCGGTGTCACCTGTTGTTGCAGAGTCCTGATATGGAGCGGTACTTGTCATGCTGTTTGTCCTGACACTGAGCTGGAGGTGGAGCGGCTGGGCACTGGGACAGCTCTGCCATCAGCTCGACATCATCCCACAACAGCAGCTCTGACAGGATTAGATAACATTTGTACAGTAATCACCACTCAGTAAACAGTAGAAAGGTGAGGGTTACTGAATATGTAAGTGAATGTAGGCAAAAATCCAGAACTGTTTTTCAAAGATTCTTGTTTGAATTTCTTTGGGGGATGATGAAAGACAGCCAGTATGTACCTGCCACTGTGACATCCCTTTTATATCTCCGTCTCACTCTGTTCTTCAGCATTTGTAAAGTTGTGTGAAAAATCTCAGCAGCTCGTGACACTTCTATCGTTTCCAGCTCTGTTTGTCTCATAAACGTGAACATGCGAGCAGGAGATGATGTTGTGCTTTCTCTGATCAAAAAAACAAGGGTAACTATTTGTTCATTCTGTTGAGTTTTGATATTGTAGGCATTGAGCAGTTTCTTACCGCTGTCTGGAGTGGAACAAAGCATCATCCACAATTTCGAGACTTTCCTGATACGATGAGATAAACAAGTCTCTAATAACAGTGGCTGAAACAAATTAACTTGATAAATATTAAATCTGCCCATAAATCTTGCTTGCAGAAGCTACAACTATAAAAGAGGAATTCAAAACATTTACTTACAGTTAAATTGTCTGCCAGAAAAGCATGGTACATTGACACAAACAAATACAACAAAGCATAACATTCTTGTAAAACAGGCCATCGTTGAGCTCAATTTCCAAGTGTCAAAAAAGTTAAAAGAACAGAAAAAGGCGTGGATTTGTCTTTATATTCTCATAAGCACCATCTCTTTCTGCCATGCCTAAGTAAACCTGTCCACACTAGACCACCCCCGTGTCGGGTTTTCAGTTTACTGGTCTGCAACAGCACTCACAACCAAGCAATATGTCAGCCACTTCAGAATACGCAGAGCTCCCAAAAACATCTCAACAATAAGAGAGTGGAAACAGCTATTTTCCAGGGAATGAAGGTATTTCATGTCCAATATACATTATTTGCGTTTTGCTTATTCAGGGTTGAAATAGTTGTATAACAAAAATCAAAAGTGTTTTGAATCTGTGTGATAAACTCCAGTGACTAGCCAAGCAGAAAGTGAAATAGCACTAATGAGATAGCGGCCTGTCACAGTTGGCAGCTCCTATAGTCATATGTATAAATATATTTACTGGATAGCACAACAATTTCTGTTCAGATTTGAGAGCTGCAAAGTGAAAGGATTTTGTTGCCGAGCCCCACACTGAATCTCATCAGAAAACCTTGCTAACAACCAGCCTAAAACACAAAGTAGGTTTCGAAGGTAACCAATGCAATCTTGAACTACATTCAAATATTAGCTCGTTTTGTCATGAATATAAACCAATGGTAGTTATAAAACGTCATAGAGAAGGCCATTTATTTGCATCCTTAAAACTTTTCTCATCACAAGTACAGTCAGCATTCAGGATCCCTCAGAGTCAACCGTGAGAGTCATGGCCCATTGATGGCTGAGCAGAGCACTTGAAGGTCATGCTTAACGCACAGCTCTGATGCAACACTATGATGCAGTGTGTGTGGCAGTGGAGGCACAATGAAGCTTGAGAGCAGCCCACTGCACTGGTGTCGTCATGACAACTGCGTCAGAAAACAATCATCTTAATAAATGAACAGAGGTTTGTGTACCATGTAGCAAGTGACAGCTCATGGTTTTGATATAGGCTACTGGACTTAATTTGCTTAGTATGATATCAGATTGTTGACTTTGGTATAATAGTTGCATGCAGGCAAAGGCAATCACTTAAGTGGGCACTATGTAAAACGAAAAATGCAATGATGTGCAAATCTTATACATGATTTTGCCACAATAGAAGATAAACAACATATTAGTTGTTGAAACAATTGTATAAAGGTAACTTATTATGAACGGATGTGGTTTATGGCAGTGTTGAGTCAACAATTGTGAATTTAGAAATTCAAAATACAAACTTTATAACAAACGATATGAAATGATACAGCCATAACTAGCTTTTGTGAAAACAATGTTCCTATAGTTTCAAATATTTGCAAAATGCATCTTGTTCTATTATTTTCCTTTTTTTTTTGCCCCAGTCCCAACTTGATATAAAAATGCATCAGGTTAAACTCCTATGTGATATTTATCTTTTTATTGTAGACTAACAATAAAACCTTTGTATAGAGGATATTACAAAATGTCCTCATATTTTCATGATCAAAAACCAGTTCAGTAACTTTGATGTAATTAAGTGGTCCGCTGACAAGAGCAGAGGTGGAGCACACACTAACACTGACACACCCATACACACATACACACTAACACACACTTACAAACCCACGCACACACATACACACACACACACACACACATTCTCACACTATAACACACACTAACACACTAAAACAACTGCAAGTGTGATTCATGATTTGCCTGCAGTCAAATGGATCCACCTTCTTCTAAAATAATATTTTAGCAATAACCTGTGACAATGGGAGGTGTTTGGGTAACTTGATGCTAGTTACAGGAATGTGAATGTTATGCAACCGGTTAAACAAAACAGTTAAGTAGAAGAGCTTTTCTAAATGATCTTTTTTATATACACAGTTTATGAAATACAGCATTAAGAGAGTCATTGTTGTCTTGACCAACAGCCTAAGAAAGTATGGCCTCTTTATTAGGTACAGTTGCCTTTGTTTGGTCTTCTGCTACAGGAGCCCATCTGCTTCAGTGTTGTTGAGTTACTGTTGTATCATTTTATTCCAGTCTGCGCATATAAAAGGCATTTCTTTACATGTCAGTCACTGGATCTTTTTTCATTTTTGACCATATAAACCCTAGAGAAGGTTGTGCATAAAAAAACTCAAAGCACCCCGTCTGACATCACCGAGTTGCTGTCATCTGATTAGGTAGTTTTTACAGGCAACTGAACAGGTATAGGCTGGTATAGGGATCTGTCCTATGTTTAAAGAACACTTCCATACACATTTTACACAATAGGCAGTAGTAACTTGGGTGTTATGAATTTATTAAAAAGGATAAACCAAAACCGTGACATAGGGTGACTGCAGATACACTGTGGGCTGTATAATATAATACTGCAGTCCATGAATAGTCACATTTTAAACAATCAAGAGTTTTGTTGAATACTTGAAAAGATGTTCACCGATATATTATTTCCATTATGTTTTTTTTTTCTTTTTTAGTATTACATTACAAAAATAGCAACAAATGTTGAGTAACAATACTCTTTGTGCATAAAAATCCTGCAGGTGTACAGGCGCACATGAAGAAGACCTGTCTTCAAGTGGTCATGTAGTTTCCGGGGAGAGTTTGACTGCACATAAACAGAGGGTCCATGGAAGCCACTTTGGCAGCAATAAAAGAGTGGATACAGTGAAGGACTGCTGTGAGATTAGCAAATTCCAGCTCCTAAAAAGAAAACCGGAAGGTACAAACAAATAATTAGACAATATGTTGTAGTTTATTTATTTACAGTCAAGTTTACCTTCATGTCTATTTGCTGGCTTTCTGCGTTTTTGAACAGAAGTTTTACCCTGGTTTTTCCATCATCAGATGAGCCTTTAAGTTGAGAAAACTTGTATCGCCACAGCACCGTCTGTGAGGCAGACAATTAGGGACAAGCAAAATAAGCTTTCATATAGCTGCTTTTAAGTAAATAAGTCTGTCTGAGCGATACAATCATACAGAGAACCAGACAAGAAAACTACACACACATGCACACTGGCAGCACTGAGACACTTTGTCAAAAATAATTGTGTTCAGTGATACTTTACCTTGGAAATGCTTTCAGAGCATGTGAAGCCAGAGTCGAAGTCCACAGTGAAGCAGACCACAATGCCTTGGCTGCTGCACACGTAGCTTTTGGTCTGTGGATAAAGAGGATATGCAATTTTCATTGATAATTATAATACTAGTGTATTTACAACTTAACAACATAATAACAATGGATTATCATGTACATGCATAATTAACATTTTGGTTTTAATTGTTTATAGTCTCAATCCCAACATTACAGGGGAATCACCTATGCTGGGGACTCACAGGTTAGGTTAGTAATACAATTTTGGATGGCAACAAGTCAAATGCCAGTCAATGAGCACTGTACAGCGGCATCACTGTGTTAAAAGTGTCAGGAAAAATATGTTATAGAACAATCACATATTAGAAAAAAAAATCAATGGGATTTTGATTCCTGTGTTTTTTGTTAGTTCCATGGTACAAAAATAAAAGTGTTCATCTCATATTTTGACAGTTCAGTTCCAGACAGTTCTTTGGCTCCACACAACTTCCTGGAACTGTTGCCTGGCAACATAAAGGAGGGTTTCTGAAACTTAAGGTACGGTTTGATATTCTCAGAAACATAAAAGTGACATAACTTGGTCAGTCAGGTGCTTAGAGCTAATTATGCTAAACTATGCCAAGTCGGTTCCAGCAGTATGTCATCTCTGTGTCATCCCTGACAGTAGCTTTGCAAAACACAGGTGATTAGTTGATTATAAAAGTTGAAGTGAAGCAGTTTACATAAGCCCCATTTTCGCTTATTTTCACAAAATGTATTGTAATAATAACATAATATTTTCTGCTATGCCATCCAACATTGCAGGATTTAACTCCTGCCTATCATTTTATTTATACATGTTCGTTCTGATAAGGGCATACCTTGGAGATTCCTGATTATGTCATGACAAAGGAAATTCATTTCTGAAACCATAAATCTTTAACATAATTGTCTTTGCCCCCAACACAAACAAACTGGTGGCTCAAAAGGCTTTTCACAGCTCTTTTGAAATCAGCTACGTGGAAGCTTCCTACCTATCCCCACTGGACCCACTAGATCCCGCTTAAGGCCTTCCTTCTGTTCTGTCGGCCACTTCACTGGAATCTCAAGAAGCGGAAAGATTCAGATCTCTTTTGTCGTACTTTGTTTTGGTTCTTGCTTGAAGGCATGGTGTTTTTAATTATTCCAAGCACTGTGCAGTGAGGATTCCAGGCGACTACGTGAGTGTTTGTGCTCATAGACCTACGCCCTGTTCCTCTGTAGCTCTGTCATTAATTCAACTCTGACTGGGTTAGAAAAATAATAACAATAAACAGCCACAAAGCAGACTTTCAGTTCCCGCTGTCTCCCACTAAGACTTTGTAGTGACAACATGACTACACTTCACTAATTGGAAAAGACTTGGAATTAGCCAGTTTAAATGCAACAGGAAATATTCTTAAAAGAAAACGTCTTTGGAAGTGTTCTGGCAAAATGATGAATGTGGGATATGCAGTGCTTATACAATACTAAGATAACTCTGTGGGGTAAAAAGCAATTCTCTGAAAAAGAATGGGTTTAAGGGCAAATGACATTAAGTCAAACTTTACTCTTGAAAATGATTTATGACCTTAAGATGCCTTGACATTCCTCAAAAGGACTATAATGATAATTTTTGAGCCAGAATTGAATTTACAAAACTGAAATGTTGGAGCGTGTAGCTTGTTGTTAAATGTTGTATGTGCATCATTGTGGCCAACTTTGAGGCCTTTAAACTTAGCTAGCTAAACCAGGTGAAGGTGGTCACTATCTGTGAATATGGTAAGATACTGTGGATGATGATTCAGTTCAGCCCCAAAAATAAACAATTTCTTCTTTTGCATTTTGTGATATAACACAAATAAACATTAGTCATTCACAGTATCTTTACACGCATAAAAATGACCAAGGTACCAAATCAACCTTGTTACGTCAAAAATCTAATATAATAATACATTCCATTTATATAGCGCTTTTCAAGACACCCAAAGCGCTTTACATATCTTTGTATTATTCATTCACTCTACAGTCACACCTGATGTAGGTATAGACAAGAACATCCTCATGAGTGGCAGGCTTAAGTGACAAACATGGCAAGTATAATTAACTTTTACCAGAAGTTACACCCAGCCGCACCCACACATGAAAAAAGTCAGGTTTCAAAAGCAAAAAGATAAAAGAAATGAGAGCCAGGGCAGGACTGGATTAAACAAACAAAAGAGTGTGCACACATAAATAATTTTTTTATCACCCAATATAAAAAAACAATAAAATAATGCCAGAAAGTCACTTCAGAATATGGGTTGATGTAGAAGAAGTCACGTGAGAAGAAAAATGAGAAAACCAAAGCACCCCATCAATGCTCATTCTTTAAAAACTTGTAGACGGGACATTGAAGTGTTCTAGTTGTATCCCCTACCACTCTCCCATTAGCAGTGCTTAGATGTTCTGCGCTAATGTAAAGAATTGTTGGACTCCACTGAGGGCTCCTTTGAAGCCACAAGAGGTTTGCCTAATTGGCCGGCGAACCAAGCAGCACGAGCAAATTGAAATACTTCATCACTTTTATAGGTTTCCCAAAGGATGTTGTCCCATATTTGCGCCATTAAAGAATGAAAAAAAGGATACATTATCAGTTTGTACAGTTTTTCCTTTTCAGAGAAATTGAGATAAAGTGCCACTGCCCTGATTTAGTTTTGTGCAAAGTCACTAATGGTGTTTTTAAGTCAACTTCTATTATTCAGTACTTTTACTGTCAAATATTGTTTCATTGACCAAGAAATATCAAAGTACTGTTCTTTAGTGCAGATTTTAAAAGCCCAGGCAGTAGCTGGTCTAAACTTACTAATATTCACCTAATAAATGTCTCAATCCTTTGTACTGTTTTTGAAAGTTAAAAATGTGGTGCTTTTATAGATTTGAACAATTATTTACTAAATTGGGCAATCTTTTTGGTTGGATTTAGACATAGTATTCCCTTAAAAAGCAAAAAACAAAAAAAAAGTAAACCAAAAACTTTCATCCACCATAAATAAAGCTCTAATAATAATAATATAATTGATATATTTTCCTACAATTCTGCATCAGATATGGTGCCAAATTCACACATTTACTTGATAAACTACAAATCTACAATCAATTTACTCTGAAACATTTTTGTCTCAATAATTGCCTCAATTAGTTGCAGTAGTATTTTATTAACGTCTTTACAATGTGATGTCAGATCACACTTTTTATGCCAATAATGTTGAGCATTTCGATATTTACTTTTGATCCACTTCCTGGTGTTGAATAAATGTGTTCCTTTACAGATTATCTGACTCTGACTTTTCACACAGCACTAAAACTAAAAACCTTTACTCAGATCAAATAGTGGCGTGGTTGAAATATTGTTTTAATAAGATAGAATATGAATGGCATGCTTTAGTTTTATTGGCTGTAAACCGTGTCTATGCAGCTGTGGAAATGTCTTGCCAATTATTTGTTTGCTCGCTGCTATCATGCAAACAGGCTAACTAACAAACAAACCAATGAGAAAAACAACCTTGGTAAAAACAAAATAAATACATATGCTAGTATGTCCTCATGTTACCCTATATAGCATAAACTAACTAACTAAATCTAATAAATTCTGATTATGAACTCTTAGTGACCCTATGCAGCCGTCAAAAGTAAAAGAATTAGACAGAGCTGCTATCATGTTCGGTATGAGGTCCCATAAAACACACAGCAACTGAAAAACTAGTTTGTAAAAATGTAGCTGAGAAATGCGATCCCCACGTTGACAATGAAATCTTCTTTCTGGTGGTGAGTTTAACTTACTGTGGCAGGTGCACGGCTTTGTAATATTTATAAATGTCCCTACTTAAGGGTCCAAGCGCCACAAAACCCTCAGGCCTTGTCATGTTTTTACTTCTTTTATCAACGCTTGACTGCACACGGGCGGGTGAAAAGATGAAATTAGGCTAAAAAAATTATTCAAAGTAGAAAGTGACTGCGTGATGAAGATTCAGAGCTGGCATGAGCGTGTTGAGTCTTAATGTAATGAGGCACCTAATGCATGAGAAAGACATGATGACTTAGAGAACAGGTCCAAACCTATATATGTTGAATTATTTCTATCTCTACTTACAATTACTATATTTGCAATCTTTTCCACCACAACTGTCTGGGGACTTTGGCAAACTATAGTCGAAGAAAATGTTCAAAATTGATAGACGTTGAGCATGCAGCAAATAGATTTACTCAATTTGATATTCCAATTACTCTGCATTACCCAAATCACTTCTGTGCATAAAGTTTCTTGACTCCTTAGAAAACATTATACAACTCCATCCTACATTCGCAGCCTCAGTGAGTGCTCTGAATATAAAAAGGGTAGCAGTCAATCACTGTAGTTAAGTAGAAAAGCATGAATAATTCTACCTCCCATACAGTTTTTGGTCTTTGGGGGAAGAATATGCTTTTGAAAGTGCGTTTTTTTTATTTCAAAGGACTGACAGAAATGCTTAGAGTGATGTCTGAATCTCTCCGTGGATGACTGGACAAAGTTACTGTTAGATGTTATTTACAATATTTTAGAAACATCTTTATTACTGAGTGTTTACTGAAGATGTCTTGATCATTTATCTAGTAGTTTCTTGGTCAATTACTTTTCAGGTTATCATGCTGACAGACAAATCACCAAACAAATCAAAAGTGTAATATACTGTTTATACTGGTTACCGTACTAACAATTATGGCTGACGTGTTGTAGATGCCACACATATCTTACTTAGAATTTCTGCAGACTGGTTATTCAGGGCAAGATTTTCCATTATATAGTTTTACTTGGAACAGATAACTGGTGGTGTAAATATGATATTGATATTGTTTATAGATATACACTTTATTAGGTAAACCTTCGACCAAATAAAAAGTAGCCCACCTGCTTCATGTTTTGTCATGTCTGTTAAGAGAGGTCTTCTTCATTATGCATTAGCAGGTCATTTCTGAACACATGTGCATGACTAAATCCAATAATTGAGCTGGCAAGAATGTATATTGCCCTACCTAATAAAGTGGCCAGTGATGGTAAATATGAAACAGTGGTATTCATATTTAAGTAGTATGACTTAATAAAGACTTAATTCAGGTGCTGGTCAAAACTGCTGAACATGCCCTTTCTACATGAGCCCACCACGTCACATTTTACACATGGGTTATTAGCCTAAGAAGCAATTTAATTTAATGGCTCATTGAGGTGAAGACTTATTCTTATGGAGCTAAAGACATTTAAATACCAGTAGTATTTAAGAAAACACACCATCACTGCGACGGCCAATTTAAATAGAGTGAACTCCTGATTCTTTACAGGTGCATAATGGCTCACAGTTGAAAAGGGAAAGTGCTAAAGTGCTGGAGTTCATTAAAACTAATGCAGATTGCTAAAGGGATTCCATGTGTTTAAAGACAGCCAGGCTTACCCTGACTATTTAAGTTTAATATCCAGTGGGGAACAAATGGACATAAACTACCCCAATTATTGAAGAGGCATGCATTCAGATACATGGTTATGAGTGGACAGTATTGAGGATATAAGGTTTAAAGGCCTACTTGACAAAGTAATAAACAGGCTGGTGGTGCTTTGTACCATATTGGTACAAACACTTACTCGTATCCGCTGTACTTCCAAGAAGACAGCTCTTTGGAAGGACTTCTCCCAGATGGCCAGGTCAGAGGCCAGCTCCACCCTAAAGGTGTGGCTCTGTCCATGTCCCACCAGGATACTGAAGCACAGAGACTCATCCTGCTGCTCGGGCGAGTGCTCCAGGCCTAAATACAGCCTGGCCTGAAGCCAGCAGTCTTCAGTCATCCACAACTGCAACACATTACCACACTTTAATAACACACACAAGCAAACATCAATGCATTTCAATGAGAACACTTCCTGGTTGCTGAATCAAAGCATCATCTCTGGTCTGGAAAGTCCTGTTTAGTATTTACCTGAAACACTGCTGTTTGTTTGATCAGAGGAAGTGCCATCCACACCAAGATGAAAAGCACTAATCATATTCTCTACAGCCTTGATGCCCAATCACAGCAGTGGGCTCACACTCACCTTGTGAACCTTGAAGAGAACCTCATAGAGGTTGTATGTTGTTTCAGCTTGTCCCCAGTCAGCAGCACTGATCTGAAAAATAACCATCAAGGAGTGAGAGATGAAGAGAGGACAATGAAAACAAGCTTGTGCACCTCTGAAGACAGATCTTTAATGCAAATAAAAGTAACACAGGTGATGAATATGTGAATACAGAACAGGATGGAAAGGTGCAAGCCCTGCATTTCAAATAGACTCAACAACACAGAGACAGGGATCAACAACTGATGCAAGATTCAAGTCTGTGTTTTCAATTGTAATCAGAGTAATCCCCAAACACAACACATTACATCACTGTCATGCAACCAGGCATCTGTTTGATGTATAAGACTAGTTCAAAGTGTGATTATATATAATAATAATAATAATAATAATAATAATAATAATAATAATAATAATAATAATAATAATAATAATAATAATAATAATAATAATG
>JAVQKC010112333.1:0-27318 GCA_036025475.1 Philypnodon macrostomus | reverse complement strand
TTTTTTCAGTATCCAGTAAATCCCATTTCATTTACAGAGGGAGATGAATTAGTGTTTGGATCAACATAAAAGGTAATGTATTCATAAAAGCTGTGATGAGTGCATCTGTCTCCAGCATCTGACATCCAATCTGAGGAGGATTCGACTAGGGATCGCCGACCGTCCTCCGCGCTCATTTCCATTGGCATAACAAGCCATTTTTACTCTAACGGCGAATGGAAATCAACTATTTGTTTTCAGATTATGTACAAATGTAATACACATTTTATAGTAGCATTGGTAATTACATAGGCTAATGATAAGACAGGAGACGACGTATGCATAAAGTGTGCATTGATTTGATGTATTGGTTAATACATGCAGTCTCCAGTACATGTGAGATGTGATGTGCATATAAACAGGATTTTTTACCTGTAAATAAACGAACAATAAACAAACCTATACCAGAGCAGCCTTTTTTCCACATAATATAATCTTAATTGTAAACACAAACAAAAACATGTACATATGCCTGCACCGACTGACGTTCATCTGGTCTTGGGATATTGGATATTTTATGCCAGGTCGTTATTGTAAATATGTTCTTAATGGCTTACCTGTTAAATAAAGGTTAAATAAAGGTTAAATAAAAATATATAAATCAATAAATAATACAGTATACATATGCAAATATAACAGTGTGATTTTCATTTTGTTATATATATTATGGTAACTTACAATCATGGGGTTAGAGTCTGCTCATTTAATCAGCTGTGCCTCAACTACAAAGTCAGTCTAAATAAACTGACATATACTGACATATACTGACATATACTGACATATACTGACATATACTGACATATACTGACATATACTGACATGTACTGACATATACTGACATATACTGACATATACTGACATATACTGACATAGAACAATGTACAGAACAAAGTCCTTTAATGCCAATCCAGATCCAGCTCAGTAAATCAGAAGGGTTAAATATACTATAAACATGACACATTCTTCTGCTTATCCTGTTGAGGACTTGAAGCATATTTGAGCCACAGAAGGTCAATCAGCAGTCATTTGTGGAACTAATGCTTATAAATATACACAGACTTTCATCTTCGTTCCCTGTGGACAAATTAGAGTCACCAACATTAAATGTCTTCATGTTGTGAGTAAACCAATGGACCCTACACAAAAGCCTGTCTGACTGGTTTATATTAGTTGTAGTTTAAACTACTAGCACAACACCCATTGTATTAATCACAGCAAGGCATTCATAAAATCAATGTATTTCTCTGTTTAATTTGTGGATTTTTCCGGTGCTTCCTTTTCTATTTGGCATCCTCCAACTCTAAGATAGTAAATTTGCTGACTCGTAATTGCTAGTATAGTCTCCAATATTGTTAGCGCTGATTGTCCAGGATGTAGTCTGCCCCCCAAACCGCTAAAACTCTGACCAACCATTAATGCCATATGCAGCCTGGTAAAACGTGAAGTATCAGTTATTTAAAAATGCAGATTCATAATGAATATTTCAATCATGACGTAATGAATATTACATGCTGATGTTAGAGCATGCAGTCGCACTAATGTGGTTCCTGTTATGCTACGAGGGTCCATTGCTCATGATTAGCTCCTCCAACTCTGAGGGCTTCTGTGTTGATCAAGTTTGTGTTCTGTTAAATGAAGCTTTTCTGCTACTTTTCCAGGAAGGGTCAGCAGTTTTCAGGTAACCACAGAAATGACCCACAAATGTACTTTCTTCTGACTGCATGTAATACTGTGGCATGGTACAATGCCACAATGCCACACCACGCCGAACCATCTCACTCTCCTCTATCACCACTTCAGCAGCAGAACCATCTCACTCTCATCCATCACTACTTCAGCAGCAGAACCATCTCACTCTCCTCTATCACCACTTTAGCAGCAGATCCATCTCACTCTCATCCATCACTACTTCAGCAGCAGAACCATCTCACTCTCCTCTATCACCACTTCAGCAGCAGAACCATCTCACTTTCCTCCATCACTACCTCTGCAGCATAACCATCTCACTCTCCTCCATCACTACCTCTGCAGCAGAACCATCTCTCTCCTCCATCACCACTTCAGCAGCAGAACCATCTCAGATCTCACTCTCCTCCATCACCATCTTAGCAGCAGAACCATCTCACTCTCTTTTATCACCACTTCGACAGCAGAACCACCTCACTCTCCTCCATCACCACTTCAGCAGCAGAACCATCTCAGATCTCACTCTCCTCCATCACCGTCTTAGCAGCAGAGCCATCTCCCTCTCTTTTATCACCACTTCAACAGCAGAACCATCTCACTCTCCTCCATCTCCACTTCAGCAGCAGAACCATCTCACTCTCTTTTATGATCACATCGACTGCAGAACCATCTCACTCTCCTCCATCTCCACTTCAGCAGCAAAACCATCTCACTCTCCTCCATCTCCACTTCAGCAGCAGAACCATCTCACTCTCCTCCATCTCCACTTCAGCAGCAGAACCATCACTGCTGCTACACTATAAATCCAGAAGTGCAACATTATTTGTTTCTGAATATCTGATTTCTGAAACAGGCAAAATATTATTACAATACTATTCCACATATTCAAATGTTGGTCTATGACTTGCATGGACTACTGTGTGTTACATTTCTCTTTCCCTGCAGCCAATTGGGACTTGGCAACACAAGACTGAGGCCTAAAGAGCACTTCTTGGTTTTTCTAAAATGTCAATGAATGAATTAATGAAAGTGTAAGTAGTTGCTAAAGTTGCGAAAATTAATTCGTCTATTTAAAATGCTGAGGACATAATGATTCACAGTTCACTAGAGTCACACAACAGCACAATCTCCATTCTGGGGGGTTATGTAATTCAACTGCCAACGTTCCCACATGACACGTACCATGTATATTACATCGTCTAAAAATCAGGTCCTCTTCCGACTGCACTCAAGGCTCGCTGGATTTTTCATCTCCAATTAAAGGGGAACTAAAGTACTGCATCACTGGACTCGGGAGGAGAGAAATAATTGACACCCTCGCTCCTGCAGCAACTGAATAATTGAATTTGTTTTTCATTTGCAAGGACAAAAAAAGTCTCATGTCAAAGATGGATTTAAGTTTGTATTGAATGCTGTTAGAAATATATATATATTTAAATATATATATATATATGATCTGTCTAGAGTTATGGGTGACCTGACATATATTTCTAGTTAATTGCACTTCTGCCATGAATGTATTGATAGAAGTGTTTTAAATGAGAATTAGCAGTTGGACCAGGGGCATAACATCAGGCAATACAACCAGGGCAGCACCTTGGGGCCCCAGGACATGAGGGGGCCTAGTGTCCATATAAGTGGGTTATATTCACAATATTTACAGTGTTTAATAAAGAACAAAAATATATATACTATAGTCACCAAACGTTAGGAATAAGTGATTTATATAATTTCTGTATTTTCGGGGTGAAATTACAGAATGCTCTTAAATGCACTATAAGGTATGAATATCTCCTGGTTCTATGTGCTCTAACTGCGCTGTGATATCACTGTAGAATGAACATTTGAATATAATTTTAACCAGCTAAATACAATGCTTCTAAAGAGGTTTTCTAACTCTCAGAAGATTGATGTGTGAACAGAACCGTAGGTGCTCTGCTGAGGCCGCTGTGTCATCCAACATTACCTTTTAGGTCCGACGTGATAATCAGCAAAAGAACTTAAGTTCAGTTATGAATATCAAACAGTTCTGCCCTGGAAGATGATTAAATGTTAAATTTATTAAAAGCTCTTTTCACTATTGCAATAAATAGACTGTCACAGTGGTTCAGATCTATAAATAACAGTGTGTCTGATTTGTATTCAGTTTGAGATGATATAAAAGGTATTTTTTCTTCTGCTGGTGTCAGTCTCTTCAGCTAAATACTATGTTTGTGCGTAGACGGGCGTTCAGATGACCCTTGTTTTGCATGTATCAGGATGTGAGAAGTATAACTAATGTAAAATATTCTATGGCAAAACACACCAGGAAATGATTTGACTATATCAGTTTAAATTGACAGTGTGTGTGTGGTTTTATGGGTTTGGGTTTACCACATGTATTTTAAATATAACTGAGGTCAAAATGGATCCTTTGGGCGTCACAGTGGACATGGCATAATGTCATAAACTGTTTTTCACTAATTCTGTTGAACAAACAAGATTTGACTAGTAACAATGCATGTTAGAGAGTTTATTGAAGTGATGATTGGATGAGAATGGTGGTATATATGACGTTGGATCTGGTGCTGGAGGATGCAGGCGATGATAGCTGGGTGAGATGAGACTCAGTATGGGGGTCCCGTCTCTGGTAGATAGCCCAGCTGACTAGGGCGGGTATAAGAATGGCTTGTGGGTAAATTGGAGGGGTGAAGGTGTGTTACGGAGGTAGATCAGGCGTGGTCTTGCACCCGAACATTACATATTAACACCATGTAGTGACCATACATAGATTCATTTTTTTCATTTTTGGTCACTGTGTAAGTACAGTGGAAGAACTGAATAGATCACCTCCAGATCATGCAGTGAAAATATATATGTGCTAATCATAAACTTCAACTCATGCTCTTTTATCCAGGGCCAGAGCCAGCTTTAAAATCTGGACCTGACCTTGGGGAGAACCCGGGATTGCATTGATCAATGTTATTAAATTGCTTCTCTGTGATGCATGAAGCACACAAAAGTAGAAAGAGGCAAACATGTCTAGAGTTGGATGCAGAGGAGTGTCAGCTAAAGCCAGATTAAATAATGTGAATCCTCCACTTAGGTTCTTCTAATGAGGTTCTGTTGGAGGCGATACAATTGGCAAATGCTTATCGATCTGAAGACAAGCGCGATCCTGAGCCGGTGAATCTACTAATTACATTAATAATCAAACATGAACCTAACGACAGTGTGGACTCGTCACTAAGCAGCTTCTACATGATGGGGAGAAACGCATGGTGGTGCAGGCAGTTTGGACATTTTCATCACCTCTGTGGCTGCGCGAGAGCCAAAATGTAATTCCCTCAACTGTTATACAAAATTACCAGAAAAGAAAGACAAAGAGGCAGCATTAAGTGTTAATATGGGCAGCCTTGGGCCAAACTAATAAAAACACAATTGAATCAGCTCTAAATAAATGATGGTGCTGTAGTTTAGTAACACATCATCTCTCTCACTGACAATATTAGGCCTGACGCTGCGATACATCTTCATAATCGCACAGGTTCAATGAAGGGCACTTCTCAGGGACATAGGATTACTGTGCAGCCTTATTTGTCTTGTCTGACTCATTATTTTGTAGCCGCTCAAAGATTTAGGCGAACTCCAGCTCCACCATGTGGCCAAAAAAAGGAACCGCAGCAACTTGTCCAAAAGGTGTTTAATAGTAACATGATTATTTTACGCTTGCATTCCTTAAAAATGCTGTCAGACACAACTTCCTTCCACTGAACACAAACATATTAAAAAGGTCTCATGCATTTAAGAAAATAAAGACATCCTATTGTCATCATGTAACAGACGACCGAGTGTGTTCATCCCAACGTCCAGAACAATACACTACAATACGACTGCGCTCAACATTCACTTCTGATACGCCAACATTCACTCGAGGCAATCATTATTCTGCTGTTGTTTTTTTGCACAGTGATACGTATAATAACATTATCTGACTCCACTGTTGAATCTGTCGCCTAACTATAGAAACAGGCTTGTAGAAAACATGACATAGGAACCATAGGAATTTACCAATGAACTCTAAACTTATAAAAGTGGATTGTTTCTTATTGAAAGACAACTTGTAAACCATGGCAATGTTTGCCAAATCCATATAAAATGTTTATCACAACTTGGTAAAAGCTTAGGTTTAGATGAAAAGTCCAAGACAAATGAATACAATAGAGGAAACATTCATTTGTGAGTCCATTTACTTTGAGAAAGTCAATGAGCAGCAATGTGCAAACAAAGCGTTGAACAAAGGATGAACATGCTCTCTGATGCTGACATTTGTAAAAATATACAGTTATAAATATATACACATCCAAGAGGAGCACGTCTACATACTCAGTGTGGGCATTAGCGAGGGACCGTTGCATAGTTCAGTGCATGCATAAGCAATTTGTCATGCAACAATATATTTAATGAATGATGATGTCTTTCCTCAGTCAGTGTACTGAAGCAAACTAAACATGTGACACTGATGTCACATGTGTGGACAGAGGACGGGCTCAACACACCATAATGTCCTCATACATGTATGGTGTGTATGTAACACACATACAATATGTGTGTAGTGTTTTCACACAAATGTGTGTATAGAGAGATGGACAGTGACAGCTGCATGTAGCCTTTACTATAGAGGAACTTGGAGTTTCTATACAGTCAAAAGTTTTCAACAGAATCAATAACATTGATCAATACATTTAGAAGGAAAATGATTGATAGTTGAATTGTGTTGATGTCCAGACGGGTTGTCCATGACTCATGCTGTTGCCACTGTGTTCATTTCTGTATACACATTATTGTGTCTGTATCTGGGACGTCCTGTCTGAGTGTGGGGGTGGCCTGTGGTGGAGAGACGTTTGTACATAACCCTGTTCTTCTGAGAGGAATGTTGGAGATGTCTGGCAGTCAGAGGAGGTGATATCCCATGAGGCCATGGGCTCTGCACCATGTGGCATTAGCAGCTGTAGGTGGTGATGGTGACTGAGGGCTATCAGGTTTTTACTTAAACAGAAATACAAACATTTAGGAGCCATTACTCCCCACATTAACACCAATGACATGGTCCTTCCTGTCTCTAGCCTGTCTACTTTATATAATTTGGTTGCTCAGAAATACTTTGCACTACATTAAGGAGCATATGTAAACAGCAGTTTGGGTTAAATAGGCTTAATCGTGGTATACTTTAAATGACATTTTCAGTGCGTAATAAATATTAAAATTTCTATATAAATTCATCAACACCTGCAGTTATACAGATTAAATACTATGATTATCTGAGGCACTGACGTTGGTTGTTGACATAAGGCTCCTGATCCTGACAGCGAGCACAACATGAGTACAGTATATTTTTGGAACTATTTCTCTGCATCAGCATGTTACAAATTGCCAGTAAACTTCATTTGGTGACGCAGTAGTCCATCCTTTCAGTTTTTTTCTTAAAACCATCTTGTGCAATGTCACTTTTCTATTCACCTCCTACTGAGATAATGTTCTGTCAGCTATGCTACAGACAAAACAAGGCAATCAGTTCAATACATGTGCAGTCCATGCTTATTTACAATACATTTATATAATTTATCCTCAAAATGAATGCAATCTATACAAAGTGCTCTGTTAAAATCACTCCTAGATAACTGGAATAATGTGGAAGTGTCTGGTGTGGCAGCTGGTAAGAGCTACAGGTGTTGTACAGGTATGTCTGATATAATAAAACACCTTCGAGCTGCACAGGACAAACCGCACTAGAATCTATTTGGACCTCTGACTGGACTGTGTGGAGGTTATGGGAATCTTCCTGGTCTGCATGGGCTTTTTGACAGGCTCCTTTTTGTTGGAAGAGTCTTTCGCATTAGTGGAGGTCTGTGTGGTGGATTCAGCTCCAGATGATTTGGATTTTGTGGATGGCAACGATGGCGTTTTAGCTGCAGATGATGTCTTTGAAGATTCCTTGTCTTTGGCTGTGGTCTCAGGGGAAATTACTTTTTTACTTGCTCCATGAGGGTCTTTGACCACATCTACAACGCTGTCCTCTTGAGCTCCTTTGGATTCGCCCCCTGCTTTTCCAGTGCGCCCCTCTTTAGGCCTAAGAGCAGTTTTAAAGAAGGACAGGCCTTTGTCCTCTGTCTTACTGTTCCTGCGTGCCCGAGATGGTGGGATTGCACTGGCAGAGGGCACCCCAACACTGGAGGAGCGTAGACTGGTCATGGAGGAGCTGCTGCTGGAGCTGCGGCCCGCTCCTCGGTGCTCCTCGGGCCGGGTGGGTCTGCCCTCTGCTTTAGCCCCAGCTCCAGATCTGGAGGAAGGTCCCGCGTGGTTCAGCCGTTTCTCTGAAACCGATGTGGGCCTCGGAGACTCGCGGCTCGTGCTCCTGTCTGCTGCTTTAGTCCTTCCCGAGGCTGAGCTTCTCTCAGCTGCTGCTCTGGGAGAGGCCCTTCGCTGACCATGGGAGCTTTGTGAACCTGGGGAACCACTCTTCCTCACCTGGGAGTCTGGGTGCAGTGTGTCTGGGGTTTGGGGCGAGCCTCTCTTGGAGGGGGTGGCTGTCCTTGAAGAACCGGCCTTAGTGGTTTTAGGCAGGACATCCTTGTCCTTGGGGTTCGATGGAGACACGGCACTCTTTCGAGAAGGTGATTTCTCGATGGCGGGAGAGGCAGGAGAGAGCGAGCTGGAGGATGTTGAGGAGGCTGCACGTTTCTTGGGACTTCGTTCACTTTCCAGTCCAGTTTTAGTTGAGCCCTTTTTGGCACCGTCTGCAGCCCCACTCCTCTGTTTGGGCTCCTTCACAGTGGGCCCGTGTCGGGGGCTGGCTGGCTCTGAGGGGGACACTACATTATTATTGTCTGTAGTCTGTATGGAGCTCCTCTGTTCGGCCTGAGCCACTGCCCTGGAGTGAACCTGCTCTATGAGCCTTCTGCCTCCGTGATGACAGGACAGTCTGTCCAGTTTAGGTGATCCACTGTAACAGGAGATGTTATCAGCCACCTCTCCGATCCTCTCCAGTGTGGGGGATGAAGAGTGGGACTCCAGGGAGAAGCGTGAGGGTGAGTTGGAGCGGAGCTGGAGCTTAGCCGAGTGGGACCAGGATGGCTTTGTGCCATTTTCACTGAGCACTAAAGGGCTCGCAATGGAAGACCTGGATGAGAATGTCTGTCTCTGCATTCCTCTCACTACCGGTCGACTGGATAATCCTGCATACAAAGAGGAAAACTTAAGTTCCTGTTACACATTTGATGTTGTGTACCTGATTTCACAGCAGGAAGCTACACATTCAGTTCCTGAATATGGGATTTTATCATCATTAAAGAACTTATGTACTCATATGAAAGAAGCAAACTGTAAACGTATGCCTCTCACCGTCGTCTTCACTCCTTTCACCAGTGAACTCAGCAGACTCAGAGAGAGAAGCCAGGGAGGTGCGTCTGGAGGAACCAGAGGAGGCCTGGCTCGGAGGACGACTGCCCATCAGCCGACCGATCCAGTGCTCACACAAAGAGGAGCTGGTGGATCCTACAGTAGAAGATTTTTAAGATTAAAATGTTCAACGGGGGAAATCACATAAGATATCAAAGAAGTACCTCCCACTGAGCTGTTGGCCGACCAAGAAGGAATGGTGGCTCTTCTTTGATAAAACAAGATATAAGCGGTCTGTTTGCACACATCATCTTCAGATATGGGATGAACATCACTGTCATCAAAGCAGTACCACTGGCCATCGATGGAGTTCTTACAATGAGCTACAAAACACAAATGACCATTACTCTGTAAATGTATTTGTACTTATCTTAGATAATTGTATGTGCTGCTCTCTCACCCGTGTAATGGCCGCCCTGCATGGTGCCGTGGTGGTTACACACGGCGTACAGGTCGTACAGGTAATCCTCAGGGTCACGACCCATCCCGTAAGGACGTCTCCATGGTGACCAGTGAGAGGGCAGGCTCCAGCTGCTCTGGCTGCGTTTGACAATATGGGGCGCCATGTCCATGCCCATGAGAGGGAACTTCACCATGTTCTGCATTTTCATTCGCCGGTCCCCGTCCTGTCTGAATCGCTTCAGGTGAAGGATGAGGATATCAGGCAGAGTCCACAGGCTCAGCTTTATACTGCCTTGCTGCAGCTGCTTACAGTGCGGACACCGCCATGCATCGTCAGGAGCCAGCTGTGAAGGAAACAGACATGTTTCCTTGTGTTTCTAAATATTAATAAAGATATGACAGTGGTATTATTGAGGGCACCTGTTCCTCTTTGGTGTAGAGCTGAAAGCACTGGGCAAGTGTGCACGTCTGTGGCTGTAGATGCTGCTCTTTGACCTGACGCACACTCTCAGCATCTGGGATGTATTCATCCTCTGTCCTCTTAAACAGACTACATATACAAATACATATTCATATCAAATACATATACATATACAAATACATATACATATACATATACATATACAAGTACATATCAAACTGAGAACATGTTCACAAATGGTTAATAACACATTATATCTCACTTACTAGTCCTTTGTCTCTTTGTCCCATTCAACAACTATTTTTACATGAGGTGGACCCCCTGGGCCACAGGATTTAAATGCCCTAGTAAAAATAAAACAAAATCATTAAGCAAACCTTTGGCACTATCCAAGCACACAAATGTACTCCAATACTTGGTATCAAAGTGTTAACCCAACATTGCCCCCTGGTGGTGAAACATTACCTCTCTACTGAGGGATGACAAAGTGGTTGCTCTTCCTGAGGCAAGAGATATGTTATTCCAACCACTCCTACCACACGTAAGGTGAAGGGCCCGACCTAGACAACAAAACAAAGTCACATCTACAGATTTATACACACTATTATAGTTGTATCTTGATGAATGTGAGTTCACCTGTACAATGACTCCAGGACGCATCAGGTGTCGCATCTTTTCTAAGATCTCTTTCTGAAGAGTGTCCCATGCCACAGTGCGCTCCAAATACAGTATGAAGGGATTGCCAAACCTGGACAAAGGACAGATGACCTGTGAGCCCTCAAACCTGTCTAACCTTGAGACAGTATTAAACTAATAATGCTGTTACCGGCGTCCCTGCTGCCCCGCACATGCTCGGTTGCAGACAAGCAGCACTATCTTCTCCGCCTGCCCACTGTTCTTATTGGGACTCGGAGGAGGGCTTGGAGAGGGCTCTTGGATTTGTGTGGATATCCTGTTATTATCAGTACCATACTTTAGGTTGTTCTGATTGAGATTCGCATGTGGACTCCCTGTTTAGAAACACAAAATGCTTTCATAAGTATATGTAAGTATAGTGTGAGTAAAGCACTATTATCAGAGGAGTTTTTAATGAATGTAGGCCTTTAATGGCCTTGAGATGAAGGCATTGAAGAGAGTAAGTACCGCCTCGTTTTGAGCGGATCTGCTCTGGTCTGAAAAGCTCTGGAGTCTCAAAGGCAAAGATGGAGTCACTCTCCTGAATGAGCTCCAGGTCATCATCATCGTCACAGAACGAGCGATGGAAGCCGTCATAGTACATCTCAGTGAGGACAATCTAGAACAAGAGTGTGAAAATTCAAATAGAACTCAAAGGGAACGTTGTGCAGTGTGATATTGAAACACGAAAACCGATATGAAAACAATAAGGATAATAATACATTTAGATTTTTTTAAATAGGTCCAGGGTCTCACCTGTTGAGCTGGGATTTTGGTCTCTTGGGCCACAGCCTGCCTGAGCCTGGCCACAGTTCCGGACAGAGGCACTGCTACTCCGACTCTCATGCAGTTGGAGCATTTTCCTTGGTACACTACTGTCACATAAAGGGGCCTGCAGTGTCAGAAAACATCACATTAATTGGCTGTTTCAGGCAAGATGCATCTAAATTTAGTTGCTCTTGTCAGAATTGGCTGTGTTTGTTTGTGCTGGATTTGACATTCTTCTTAATGTTGGGTTCAGCTGTGAGAATATTGATTGGAGCTCACCTTCGTTGAGTTTTTTGAATCGTTGGATTGTTGTTGACTGGGGAATGCTTACCGAGTGTGAGGGACCGGGATTGGCAGTGAGATGCAGAGGAAAGGATCAAAGGTGTTGCTCTGTTTCTGGCAGTGAGGGCACGTCAATGAGGACCTGCACAACAACAATACTCAGTGCTACTCAGACACAACTGACGCAAATGAACAAACCAAGTATACATTTGAATAAACAGTTCATTTGCACAGATCTCTCTAAGGCCAACAGGTTTATATTTAGATACACCATTTACTGTGTTTGAAATGAGCCTCGGTCAGAGTTTCTGATTTTTGTTCACAAATGATTTTTCTTTTTACATAAAAGTAAACTGTGTCCACAGACAATAACTGTGCTTTAGCCTCTAGTTGCATATGTTCCAACATGTTGTGTGTGAGTTCATTGATCTCAGTGAATGAATGAATTATATTAGTTTAGCATTAGACATTTCTGTGAATGGGATAGTTATCCTTTTTCCACCTGTATTGTGCCTGAAACAGTTCCTGAACAAAAGAGCCAGGTGCTGGTACTGGAGATCCTTCCGGAGCACATTCTTCCTCCACTGGAGGCTGCACAGACATACAAAACATGCAGAAATATGTAAATATAGTATAAAGATTATCATTTCACACTAACTCAGTCAATGACTAGATACTGTATGGCATAACTGATTAATATATAATGTTGTGTTACCTTTGGAGGCCTGGCCTCAGGGTGCACGATGTTGTTGAGATCTTCATGGACTCGGTCCAAGAGCCAGAGCAGAAACTCCTGAGCGTCGTGTTGAGAGCTCCCTCTGAACTGAAGAGCGCTCTTTGACACCACATTCTTCACACACAGAGACAGACAAACACATTAGGGTCTTCAAAGTGACATTAGTGCCCTCTTCAGCATTTTTGTGAGTGCCACCTTCTCATTCATTATTCAGAAGGTTAGACCACAGTGATTAGCATCATGCTAAAGGTCACAAAGATGTTTTAAATGATTCACCCAGACCTGGACAAGTACAGATGAAACAGTGTTCCTTCACTTCACCCACCTACATCTACACAAGAGTCACCTCCAGCCCAGAGCTGATCAGACGTCACAAAGGTCAGAGAAGTGAGGGACATAGAGCTGCCCCAGCCTCATCATGTTCAAGGCAGTGTGTACATGGGCAAACGAAAGAGCCACCCCCATATTGTTAGCTGTCTGAATATGAAAACATGGTTATGTATAGAAAGTGTGATATAATGTGATATGTATGATGAAGCTGGGCGTTCTCTATTATTTGACCATTTTCAAGGCCTTTCAGAAAAGAGTCATCTATATTCAATCAGACACTTTGTACTCACACAAACTAGAACCAAAAATAAATGCATAAAAATAGCAACAGTCAAAAATAAGCAATGTTTCGTTTGGCCTTCAATCCAGCTCCTGCCTATTAGATATTATGATGTTCAGAAAGAAGTGGCCTGCTGAGACACAGACATCATAAAGAATAGTCCAGTGGGGTTTCTTCACTGGAGCTCAAACTGGACAAACCAGTGAACATTAAGAGCTCACAACACAAGGCCGGACAAATGCCCACCACTTGTATGTGTGAAAAAGTGATGAGCATAGAAGTATTTTTAACTTCCACAGTGTACTCGGTGGTTGTTGTGAGGCTTTTTCATAGTTGGCACAGAGGATGAATAATTGTTAAAAGGGGACATGAAATGAACAGTTGAATGAAGAGGAAGCTGAACTGAGCTTAACACAAACCAGTGCAGGACATACAGACACTTCAGAGCTGTATGGTTAGCTATATAAGTAGTTTATAAAAGCTCACAACACTCCAAGACCTGCACATGAGTATGCGAGCTATAGCCAAAAATCTGTGTAACTGGGCCTCAGCAACCCAATAGGTCACTAAGTCTAATAGGCTTAAATGAAAAAGACCTAAACATATAGTGACTAAACCCTGCAGGTTACCTTGAAGTCTCTGCTGTGCTGAGGAGTGTACTCAAAGGTCCAGAGGGCCCGGACCAGTCCGGACAGCTGCTTGGTGACCTCTCCAGAGTCCTGCTGAGGCGGGCTGCCCTTCCTCTGGACCAGGACCCCGTTGGCCTTCGGCTTGTCGCTGCCGCTGGGAGTCTCGCCCCCTCTGAACTGTTCTAAGGCCAAGTACTCGGCGAACAGCTCGGTGTTACTGAGACACTGGAGGATGGCGTTCATGAAACAGGTGTTGCCGTGGTTCTTTAAGCCCGCCACTCCTGGCACCTTGTCTCCAAAGAAGGGGAAGCCGCCACAGTCGCTGTCATCGGACGCAGCGGAGCCGCCGGTGGTAGCGGGGATCAGGGTAGAGTCGTCCTTGTCCTCCTCGCTGTGTTCTTCTGTGCTGAAGTGAGACAGAGTGGACAGTGTCCGCAGCACTCTGTTCATGAAGCTGCCCACGGAGCGCACCGAGCTCCTCCGGAACAGCTTCTTAGAGAAGGACTTCTTCTCTTTGTTACTCACAACCTTTGACATTTTGCTGAGGAGATGTTTTAAATCTATGCCCTTACATTTACAGTGTCTTTTTTAGTTTGACACAAGGCCCGGACATATTTGTCTGAAGTGCAACACTGCGTCGGATTGCATAAACAGGTTCCTCTATGAGGAGGGCGCTTTCTGAGAAAGCCGTGAAAACACGGGGCAGCCCCGCACCAGGCAGAAGCCATCATCCCTGACGCACCGCACCAACATTTTATTAAAGCGTGCAAATCACAAGAGGCGGCGTAACGGCGGCATAAACATCAGCCCGAGCCCTCACAATTAGCCATTATAGTGACAAGCGGGATTCCTCATGATTTATTAAGAGACCGCAGCTCCACCCTGGCCCATGTTTGTCTTCACGTTAGTGCGAGCTGATGTTGTATTCACAAAGATGTCAGTGTTTTACGCCCTGGATATGTCCCCCGTGTCTTTACACAGGGGGTCTCTGCCAAAGTGTGGAGCCCCTCGAGCGGAGAGCCACAGCCAGCCGCCGCTCCCACGGCACGGCCTCACAAACATGTTTCCTCCTACCTCTTCTCATGGCATCGAATAAAATGTCCGCATCCTGAAAGCTGCTCAGACAGCTGCCGACAGTCGGTGCGTCTCAAGCCTCTGGAACCGCGCTGAGATTGGAGGCATTCAAGGCCGCTTTCCCGTCTCCATCATATCGTATGGTCTCATCCACATCGCATACTGCAGCCAGGCAGCAGCAGCAGGCACAGGGCGGTGACGGCTGACGTCAGGACCAAACACGGCCCATGTTGGAGCGCGCGCAGGTACACACGCACACACGTGACCGACGGCATCATACGCTGTATCCAGACAGGATACACAAACATTGTCATCTGATTTGAACCTATAATGAAACATATTATATAATAGAAATTAACGCTTTAATATTCTAAAATAAGACTTTCAATAAATGTACTTTTTCTGAGCTTTTTCTGTACTTTCAATAAATGTACTTTTTCTTATAGAACCTAATGTTGGGAATGATAGTTTATCTCCGTTTGACCCTTACATCCTTTTACGCATTATTGTATAAGACAGAGTTAAATGTGTATTCTTCAAAGATGCAGATACTTCATTTATTCAAGTACTTTATGACCCCATCACAAACAGACAGAGCACTTTGTCAAACTTACATAGTTGCTTCTACTGAAGAGCAAATCACATTTCCAGAGAGTGCATGAGAAGTGGGAATGAAGACATATTTACCTTTACTTTGTCAAGATCACTGCTAAATGCAAAGAGATGCTCAGAAAGAAAAGAGCTTGATTTTTACCTAAAGATATAATTAATTCAAGACAAGATTATAGTGCAGGTTTTAAAAGCCTGTGTGCACTCCCTGATGCACAAGGCAAGTGTTAGGAATTGGAGTTAAGTAAAACATTTGCACAGAACTGAACAAAACTTAAAATGCAGGAAGTAAAAGCAGTCGTTCCCTTTGGGCTTCACGTTTCCGTATATTTAGACATCTACACAAATAAGACCGTTATTAAAACCTACATTTATTGCCATTCTTATAAACCCCATACAACCACCATAACATCTATAATGCCAAATATGTCAAAGTGATCATTAAAAAGTTCTCCATTAAGTCAAATTCTCTCCTGCCCCTTAATAGTCAATGCTCCTGAGTGCAGCAATGGAGGAGCTGAGGCGTCTGGGCAGTAGTTTGGCCTTTTGTCTGTACTCCTCTGGTTTGGCCCGGAGCAGAGTCACTATGTTCTGCAGAGAGCGAGAAGGCTGCAGGCCCAGAGCATCCATCACATTGCTCAGATAATCTGGAAGTAAGACAACAACTGTATTGATTTATTGTCCTGATGCCATGTTTTTATATTGTGGTACTTTACCGATGTCTGTAGCCAGTTGTTTAGTGGAATGAGGGCTCAGCTGGGGGATGAGAAGCATGGCATCACAGTAGGTTTGCATTGTGGCCCGGGCTATGGATCCTAACCAGTAATCAGCTGTGTTATCCAGTTCACCAAGATCATCGCCTGGCACACACAAAGTACAGACAGGAGTGTGGTAGAGACTGGATGAGTTTCTCTATAAAATGTAATACAGCAAGCAATAAAATAATATACAAATTGTGTAGAAGGGTCAAGAATGTAATTGCCACTAACCTTGCTCTGGAGGGAAAGGCAGCTTCCCAGCATGTAAAGCCAACTCTAGAGCTGGGTCCTCCTGTGTCACAAATGGCTCCAAGTGGAGGGGTAGTGACATCAGATACTGACCAATCTGTGCCAAGTGCACAAAATGACATCGACTATTACACATTTTCTTTATTATTGACAGCCTTTGACTCAGTGGGGCTTTCAGGTGGACTTACATTCGTTATGTATTCTTGTGGTGACAGGCTGAAGGTTGGCAGGTCTTCTGTGTAGCTTTCTCCTAAACCAGGTCCATCTAGGCTCTGAACAACAAAGGGAGTGTTTGACATAAGTCTGTGTTGAAATCAGAGAGCTTCACTTTCAGTGCTACATACAGCACTAGATTCAAACACTCTTAGCATTAGGCACTCACAATTGTCAATTACTGCTTAAAATCAAATAATTGTGAAACTGGACACCTAATCACCTCCATTTTGGAGACCAGGCAGAGCTGGTGCTTAATTTGCAGGAAGACCGAGTCGAAGGCCAGCTGGTTGGCCTGTTGGTTTAGTCTGGTCAGCGCTGCTCTGGGCTCTGCTAAAAGGCTGGAGTTACCAGTACCTTTCTCCTGCAAAACAAAAGAAAACGAGTTTAAAAAAGCACCACTTAAGGCCCAAGGATATGAATTTACCAATATTGAATTTTTAAACTGTACAATGTACATCTAATATGTTATAATATACTGTGACAATCATGTGCACACACAGGGGTTTTCACAAATACTATAATGTGAATAAAACACACACACAAATGTATTCTGTACTATCATTGGGATCGTAAATGCTATCATACCTTTAAATTGTAGAGGACCTCCATTAGGCTGTTATATTCAGCCATGTTTCCTCTCTGGAGGTAATTATACTCCTGCCAGGGGTTTTTGGTGGCGCTCTTCCTCTCCGTAGAGCTGGCCTCCTGGATCCCCGCCAGGCTGCGTGGGCTGTAGGACTCTGACAAGTATTTACCTGCTGTGCTCAGGATCCTATTGGAGGGATTCACAATTTATGCAACTACGTATGAACTAATTGGAAAAGGCACCGTGCCGTGTTGTGCCCTCTGGAAGTTCAAGGTGACAAGGAACAGCTTAAACTTTACTCACTTGTTTGACAGCTGCTGCTCAAAGGCTCCACACTGTCGTAGAAGCTCTCCACAAGTGGCAATAATCCTGTAGGACACAAGATAACGTCACCAACTATCTTTTATAAAATACCAAATAAAAAGTCCACTTGGACAATAGGGAAATATAGTGGTTTATATGTCTATTACAAATTATAAATACCTCACAGAATTTTGAAATGCCGTCCAGTCTTCTTGAAAAGCAGTGGAGCTTGGTGCGTCTTCAAGTTTACATTTCTTTCTAATTGACTGTAGTGTTCTTGAAAAGTCAGACACATATCTAAAACATTTAAATGAAGCAAAGTAATGACTGTGAATAACCCCGTTATGGCTAGAAATAGACTTAACAACAAAGCAACATTACTTTGTGAAAAGAGCTTTGAGTGCTTTAAGGAGTCCACAAACTGCCAGTCCATCAGTCAGTTTGATACAGCGGTCCACTGCAGCACTAGACTGACCGAACAACTTGCCGACAGAGTGGCTCATCTCCTCAACACAATCAATAACCTCCCCGTGTTCCTAAAAAAGTATACGGTTAGATTAGGATCACAACAGATACAATGATTTAATAAAAAGTGTGTGTGTGTGTGTTTGTGTGTTTGTGTTTACATACTAGAGGAACAGCACTGATCTGGATGAGAAGGTGACTTTCCTCCAGCTCTCCATACTGCAGCTGAGACGGTTTGTAAGGATCATAAAGAGCACAGACCAACTCATTCACCTTCAGGAGGTTATTCTCACCTGTAGAACAAACACAAACTAACATTTAGTGCTTTTTCCACCAAGCATTATTCAAAGCCATATCTTAGTGGTGTTCATACCCAGGTGTGGCAGCATGGCAGACTCCAGGCTGTGTCCAAAAGTGGCTGTAGTGTGATGCAGTTCCAGTAAAGTGTCCAGGCGCTGCTCTTGTGCTGCTCGCTCCATGGCTGTGCTCAAACACACAGGGATGGATGGGACCATGGCCCCCAGTGTCTGGATCAGCAACACAGTCACCACCTCATATGGATTCTTAAAAACCTAGAAAAACAAATAGACAAAATAAGTAACAATGCTAAATTAACATTGACTTTATCTCGGTGATTTGTTTACCTGGCTGGTCCACTGAAGTTGTGAATGCCATGTAGAAAGCAGTGTATCATAGAACTCAGCCAGTTGTTGGTTCAGAGTCAGCTCGCTCTGAGAGATGTCCTGCCACATGCTCACCAACTGCCCCTGAAGATAACATTACATATACATGTTAGTCATAAAGGAATAATACTAAATAGAGTATTTGTAACACTCACTTTGTGGCATTTGTAATAGTAGGCAAGTAGCTGAGGCATTCTATCGATCTCAGTAAACACTTTCACAAACAACTTGGCTTGATCTATAAAACAAAAAGGTAGAACACAATATTGTAGACTAGCAGCTAGATTGTGCAGTCCACATTAACCATAAATGATCAAAAACTGAACTGAAGTCACCTATTGACAGGGAGTTAAAGGTTGATACTATCTGTGGACTGGCCAGAGCCTCCAGTCTGTTTTTAAGGGCCTCCAAGTGGACACACTTTTCAGAATAGTCTGGGGTATCAACCAACATGGCCAGGCTGTTCTGCATGCTGGTCAGCTTGGAGGAGATAAGTGCAAAGTCCTGGAATGAAAGAATCATGTTTAAAATACATATTACATAAACACCTGATGATTTAGTGACACATATTATTAATATAACCCACCTGTGTTTTGAAGGTCTCCTCGATATCTGCACTAAGGGTGCTCCATTTATCTGCTTCCTGCAGCGCTTCTGCTGCCAGCTGCATCCGCCCCTTCACTTTGTCAATCTCTACCAGGACCTAAAAAAAACGAGGTTGAAGAGACCTTAATAAAACCTTAATCATCAGATTGTAACCAATGTGGAGTGCAAAAATAATCCTTCAGTCACCTGCATGGACTGTGCAGTGTCTTGTTCAAACTTCTTGATATCCTCTTTGACCAGAACCATCTGCTCTTTGAGAAACGATGCCTCTTGTTTCAAAGCCTCCACATCTCGAAGCACTCTGGGCATGTTCTGCACCGCCTGGATACTGCTCTCTAAAACAAAACCAAAAACACGTGCATTTAAACAGATCAATTCAATCATTGCTGAAGTTTTTTGTTAGGAAATATTGAAAGCTGCTTAAAATACTAACAGTGTATAAAGAAAATAAACATATGTGAACAAAAATCTATGTAAACATTGTGTATAATTAACTGGTTGTTTGTGATGTAGAGTTGCCCGACCTTCAATGGAATTGTTGACTTCCTGGATGAACAGCTGTAGCTTCATGACCAGTGTCGCTGCGTGCGTGTCCGCCTTCCCCGGTGCGTCCTTCTGAACCACTTTAAAAGCGCCATTCACCCAGTCCTTCACATCAAAGTCATCGTCCAGAAACTTGGAAAAATCCATCTGTCCACTAGTCCCCGACTCGGGTCACTGTTTAGTCAATTCTGCTCAAGTTTACTGTATGTCACGAACCCATTGCTAACACTAGCTTTTACCAAACAAGGGCTTAGACACAAATATAAAATAAATAGCCCAGGAAAATGAAATAATCATGATCACCAGATATAGCTCCAACAAAGCGACGGCTTCCTCCAGAGTTAAATTTGAACGGGAACAGCATTAAAAGAGAAAAAACAACATTTACTCGGGTTGGGTTTGCAGCTGAGGCTTGACAACAACTTCCGGCATGTGCTTTCTATTTACGGTCCCCAGAAACAAGTTACAAAAAGCTTTTTGAAAATAAATAAATAAATCTGGCATAAATAATCAGCCAAATGCGTTGCTGTATTAAGCGATAGCCGTATTTACATTTTACCTCGCACTTAAGTAGACAGGAGTTATTTGAACTAAAATACATTGTGTTACACATAAATGCGTCCGTGTGGTAAAATCATATCTGATTGGAAGAGAAGGGAACCCATGGATCTAATAGAGCCATGAGACAACCTGTCTGATTTTACATACAGCAAGAAATGTGTTGAGCTTATGTATATATACAATTCAAAATTGGACATGGATGTAATACAATAATAAACATTTACTTTTGTGTGGATTTATTTGTATGCTGCCATTAGTTTAACTGTTTAATAGGCCTACTGTAATAGACAAAATAGGCTAGAGGTTATCATAACTGAACACATTAATTTGCAATACATTCTCTAAGATACTGTTGTTTGGATAGTAGCTCTGAAATGCATCACTTCACACAGTTAAGTTCATCCACATTATGCAAACTAGCAAAGTCAGATAGTAACTGAACCAGACAGAGAACACACGCACTGGGATCCACTTTCAGCTCTGTGAATGAGACCATTTTTAGATTCTTTTGAAGCTAAACTCACCTGAAGAGAAATGGGCTGTTTGGATCAAATCAAGACTACAATGTCCCAGGCTGTGTTTTCTCCATCCACTCTCATGTCTGGACGAGGTGGGCTGCACATGGCTCAAACACTGATATCCCTGGTTACATTCATTTTGTCTGCGCTGAAAGGAGGCAGCAGCCACACGTACTGGAACTACGCCATGTTCACCTGGTCCTTCTGCCCTCTCATCACCCTCATCATCACCATCATCGAGTTGTTCAAGCTCGAACTCCTGCTGAAGCTGTGCATGGACTGGAATGACTTCACCACTGGGATGGCCATGTCCTCCACTCTCATGACACTCTCTGTTGCAATCTACTACGTCAACTTCTACTTCTGCCTGAAATGCATCCATGGCATCATCGTGAGTGTTTTTGCAATCGTGTGCGCTCTTCTTTACTTGCTGGAGGTCATCAAGGACAAGTGTATCGACAGGAAGCAGGGAAGCTACTTGGCCATAATGCCGGGGTTTTTTAAAGTTCTGGAGGCATTTGTAAGCTGTATGATTTTTGTGTCTCTAAGTGGGTACAGAGATAAACCCTGGATTATTGTGTGTGTGATCTTATACATTATCCCATTCCCAATCCTGCCTCTTATTATAGCCACTAACATTTTGAAGAAACTCAAGCAATGTTTGTCTTTCAGTCTGGACCGTTTTGTGTTTATATTTCTGGTCATCTCTGTGATTGTGTATGCATTTACTGCAATTGTGTATCCCATTTTTATGTTTAAAAACAACCCTCGCCCCAGTGAGTGTCCTCCCAGCTACTGTATATGGGCCATACAGTTTATGGTAGCAGTATTCACCTATATCAATCTGACTCTCTTCACGCTGGACCTCATTTTCACTGTGCTTGGTATTTGTGGTTTCAAACGCTCATAATTATGTAGGCTACTGTTACTGCTGCTAATTAGTACTACCTTCAATGTTGAGTTCAAATGCCTTTTGCTTTTTAATGGTTACAAGTGTAATGGAATAAAAAATTCAAAATTATATATATTTTGTGGTTACAATACAACACAACACAACACAATACAATACAACAAAGAAACTTAACAAAAAATAAAGCCTTGTGTTACAACAAGTTATACGATCAAATTGAAGCCAGTACATTCAAATCTTTTGCTCTGTTGCACCAGTTTGATACTGAATGCAAATCCCATTCATTATGCAGTAAAAGCGATACCACGTTTTCACTGGCTATAGAATAACATTAACAGAAAAATAAAAGACTCCATCATTATTACATTCAATTGTCTAACTCATATAACAATGTTTTGGGACAAAACCTTTCAGTTTCTCAATCGTCTGGCTCCTCAAGCTCCACAGTCTCTAACAGCCCCTGGAAACAGAAGTAGTGGGAGTTGCAGTAAACAGGAGCCTTGTTCGGTGAGCCGACCACTTCAGGTTTGAGTGATGAGAACGGGTTAGCCCCACTGCTCTTCATATCCATCTCCAGCTCCTGCAGGATCTGCAGTGAATAGGTCATCTCCGTCTCACTTAGGAAAGATGACAAACATCAGTGTGAGGATGTTTATTGCTGTGGGTAGTATTTCTGCTTCATATTACTTACGTGAGTGCTGTGAAAAGTGAAGGGATCTCGTAGTCTCTGAAGAGAAGGAGAGATGGAAGCCAACCTTCATCCAGACCTTGACTGGCATCAAACCCTTGAATACAGTTTTCTTTATATACAATTATCATAGTGATTGCATATAGCATATAGACGTCAGGAAATGTCCTTACCAGGATTAAACCCAATGACCAAGTCCGGTTTGGCTGCTTCACCTTTTTCCACAACATTCTCCCAGAACTCATGGTACAAGCCCCTGTATGCACTGATAAAGACCTTATGCTTTGGTCCAAATGCTCTGAGAGGAGGCCTCACAACAGGTCCATCCACTATTTCTGGTCCCACCATCACCACCTCTATACCCTGGTGTCCTGGGAACATATTACTCAGCTCATCATAGTCCATAAGCCTGGCCCCCAGTGTCTCTGACTGTCCTGCCCCCACCAGATGAACGGTGAGAGGTTTTTTATAAGGGTTAAGACCAAACAGCCTTATTCCCCAAGCTATGGTCAGCGGTCTGGACAGGAACTCGCTCGTAACTCTCCACATTGACTGTTTAAGGTCTTCATCATCAGGTCTGGGCCGTCCTGCGTTTGTCCACAAGTCCTTCATATTAGCGCCAGACAAAATTGGATCGAGGCGAGCAGTCAGGTCTCCCTGCATCTCCAGCCAGTCGTCCCAGCACTTGATTTCTGACTGAGGCTTTGACCATTTCTCTGTGGGGAATGGAAGAGCTCCTAAAGAGAAGAGAAAGTGATAATAACACAAACTAAAAAACTCGCTGAAGAATTGCTCAGTTATCTTTATTTGCTGTAGTGGTTTTTGTATCAGTTTGCGCAGGTCTTACCTTTGAACAAAAGCCACTCCACAACTCTGTCAATGGCCGCCAGACGTAGTTGCGAACAGAACTTCTTGTGTTTGGACCAGTCCTCTTTCTGACAGTCTTTACAGCAGTAGTACACATTGAGACACCTGAAAGAGCCAACATACATACGGTTTCTATCAAATTCAAAGTCTATTAAATAGTCTTTAAGTTGATACACTTACCTGGCACAACGCTTCATGTTCTGTGGGTTTGACAGTTGATTTGGTCGCTTCTCACAATGTGCACAAACTCTGAAAGACTCCTCCAGCTTTTCAAACATTTCTTTCTGAGACCGGAAGGCCATGGGTTTAACCTCGGTCTCCGGCATATTTCTGAAAAAGACAATTCTTACTGATTACATTTTGACTACGTATAGGCAAGTAGTTTACATTGTTTGCTAAATGAGATTTTCACCTATTTGTATTGTCTTTATAGATCAATATTTTGGCTATATGTTTTTTTATAAGATTACATTTCGATCTGACAGTTGAGCTAGCTTGCTGTTAGCTAACCCATGCTCTCTGGTCTACAAGCTTTCTATTAATAGTAAGGCACAGCTGCTATGAGGAAGGACCAAACTAATGTGGACTGCACAAGAAATCCATGTAAAATACGACAAATACAACAGCCCAGTAGTGACTTGTGTGAATAAGTAGTAGTTTGGCTCTTGAACCAATGTTATATTATTTTGCCTTTGTGGGGTACTTTAGTTTGCCACTGCCCATCAACCCAGTGTGCCACAATTCAACTTTGACATGCCTTTTTTACAAACATGCAAGCATGAAGAAAAACATCACAATGTTGCAATGAAACTCTGTTGCTCTGAGCTCAAAGGAACAATGATACTTACTTCTGTGAATCTGTCATTTGAAAGTTAAAGTCTCCACAGAGCTGGTTGTAGTGACTGGTTGCTGCTCTGCTCTCTTCTGTGACATCTGAGAGCTGTGTCGGGGGCTAGTGGCAGATATATCACCTATGTGTCCTTCTAGAAAACTCCTACAGCTCTAGAGCCTTCTTGAGGACACAGGGACAACATAAAGTGGGCTAGCCTATGTGGGACCTTAATGGACATTAATTTTATATAATAAAATACAGACAAACAACCCACATACAACATTGATTCAGGAATTTATTTAGAAGCCAAAAAATATACGTACAAAATGTGTTTATATCACACAATGAGAACTTTTCTGAGTGATGGACTATTTACAGTTTTTGTCCAGTAGATGTCAGTGTCCAGACACAAAGTATTTTCATATGTTTATAAAAATCTCATTTGGTTTAGCCTTGTTGGAGTATTCACAATAAAAACTCTTAACTGATCTCTACCAAAGGCGAGTGTAGTCATACTCACTGAGTATTGTATCAAAATGACGAAATATTTAATAATACGGCATGCAGAGTGAATGCAAAAGTCATTGGCTATAATAAAAGCCAAAAGTATATTTGTATATCGTTCTTTTTCTAAAATGTAGGTCTAGGGTATTACTAGACTTACATTGAGGATTTGAGAGCAGCAGCATTGTTGGACAGTAAACTGTAACACTTCTTTTTCTATGTTCCACAGTGATGTCTCAGTCACCAAGGAGAATATTTCTTATGAGCTTTCTGGTTGTGTTTCCTCAAACCCCTCCCTTGGCAGCAGGCCCTGGAAGCGTATATAGTGAGAGCTGCAGTAGACTTGTTTAGTGTTTGGAGAGGACTGGACCTGCTCTGGTTTCTGTGAGCTGAACGGGTTTGCTCCGCTGTCTTTAATGTTCATCTCCAACTCCAGCAGGATCTCCAGTGAGTACTTCAGCTCCATCTCACTGTGGGAGGACACATGACAAATATATGAATAAACACAAAAACACCATCAAAATAAGATCCGAGGAGAATGACAGGATGACAGAGCAGGCATAGTGAAGATGAAGTCAAGAAATGAAGTGAGATGAAAAAAAATAATGACTTCCATTTGTGTTATGCTACAGTCTGACCACAAGAGGGAGCACAATAACTGTAATAAGGTTGCCAAGATTGGTTCGTCTTTCTTAGAAAATGTATATTTCTCCGATGCCATTGATCTTTTTGACAAGCACTCAGCTGATACTATTTATTAAACTAGAATAATAGCACAGTCCATTGTTCAACACACACAGATCTACTAACTATTAGAGGTAAGTGAATGCATAGCCAAAAATACATGTACAAACTTTTGAATGATGTATCTCTGAATACAAAATGTATTTATTCATTTTACAAGATTATAAAATAGCCAAAAGACAAATAGCCAAATAATAATGTTGTTGCTCTAGATTGGGCACAAGTATCTCTTATCAGTCCACATTTAGTTTGTGATCAACCTCACAGTTTTAAGGGAGATGTCACATTCCCTTCAAACTGCATGTAGCTGACTCAAACAGTTACTCACCTGAAGACAGTGAAGAAGGAAGGGATGTTGTAATCTCTCAGGAGAAGTAAGGTGGGCAGCCAGCCCTCTATGAGACCCTGGTTGGCATGGAAACCTGTTGAAACATAGAACACAGGAATCAATGTATAATTAGTAGTAGTACACAATGTTACACAGGTATTAGTTAACTGCATTGTACAGAACTGTATGTAACATTGTGTCCATTAGCTTTTTATGCTTTCAGCTAAATGACTCTTATTAAACTATTTACACAGGCCCCGCACTGGAAATGATTCTCTACAGCAAAGTGCTTTCAATGATTTATACTTAATGAATCTCCAGCTGGTGTCCTTCTCTTGTCAGCTCCAATAAACATCTTGCAGCATCCATCTTGTTTTGTGTTTGCATTCATTCTAATTAAGAGCCTAAAAGTGAACCTCACTCCAAAACAACATAACCCCATTGTATCTAACAGCTGAAAATCCTTTCATGCGTGCACATTAACACGGGCTATCCCAGAGCAACAGTGAAGCTAAATTTAAACTGGGAATCAGAACATCAAAATCCACCTTACTTATACGTCCACAGCTGAGAATCTGCAAAACAATGTATCTCGGGGGGGAAAGAATTGCATGTCGTCGTATCGTTATAAAAGATTTAACGGTGAGTAAAGCCCTGTGGAGGTAATGTGACACGTCTGACAGGATGTTAACAACTACTACAATCATGGAGGATTGGTGCAGATCTAGGTCATATGGAAGAATAATGGGGTGACTATGTACTTTGCTTCATCTTTTTCATATTCTACCATAAAAGCTACAAATAACATTTTATGATTTTTTTCAAATTAGTAAGTATTAATTTTATTTTGCCAGATTTACAATATATAAAACTCAATCGGCACACATCACATCGAGCCAATAGATTTAGTCACGGATATATTTTCAAGACAAGCCGACTGCCAATCAGAATGAAGATGTAGTAAGTAAACATGGTGCGGTCTATTCCACGAGTATTTCAGAAGCTGATGATCTACTGAGATTTACAAATGCAACCATGTCTGGACTGATTTCAATACAGAAATCCGACGAGCGGCATTTCTGTGTTTCGGAGAGACTGAGATCACATAAAATCCAGTATTAGCCCAGAAAACCACTAATTACATCAAGGTCCATGGATGGGTTTCAGCAGCAGAAGACTTCAACGAGAGCCTACCTAATAAAGTGGCCAGTGAGAGTAGGCCTATTTTTACTTCTACAGAGGTCCAAACCACAAATAACTGGAGGTTACAGTGCAGCTGGGAGGGGGCTTCATCAGCACTTTGCAAGTACTTGGGTCAATTCACAAATTCACTGGAGCTTTAGGAGGTGCAGGGGTTAAACTCTACTTTATTAAGAATGGCAGCCAGGGTGGTAATGTGACTGAGTTAGAACAGAAACATAACATAGACTACACGTGAGCTGCATGTGAACAGTAATGGAAGATTAAAACTAAACTAAAAACTAAAGTCAATCATCTGGTAAAGGAAAATGATGCTTTACAAAAGTAGTAAAAATAAAATAAGTAGTAAAAATAAAATAATAATAATGTATGTGTATAAAATAATAATA
>JAVQKC010112318.1:0-58898 GCA_036025475.1 Philypnodon macrostomus | reverse complement strand
TAACCGCTGTCTGTCTGCCTGTCTGTCTGTCTGTCTGTCTGTCTGTCTGTCTGCCTGCCTGTCTGTCTGTTTGTCTGTCTGTCTGTCTGTCTGACTGTCTCTCTGCCTGCCTGTCTGCCTGCCTGTCTGTCTGTCTGCCTGTCTGTCTGTCTGTCTGTCTGTCTGTCTGTCTGTCTGTCTGTCTGTCTGACTGTCTGTCTGCCTGTCTGTCTGTCTGCCTGTCTGCCTGTTTGTCTGTCTGTCTGTCTGTCTCTCTGCCTGCCTGTCTCTCTGCCTGTCTGCCTGCCTGTCTCTCTGCCTGTCTGTCTGCCTGTCTCTCTGCCTGTCTGCTTGTCTGTCTCTCTGCCTGTCTGCCTGCCTGCCTGTCTGTCTGTCTGTCTCTCTGCCTGTCTGTCTCTCTGTCTGCCTGTCTGCCTGTCTGTCATTTCAAATGTCAATGTTCATGTTAATTCACAGCTTTCTTACAAATACAGTACACTGCAGCAAATACATTGTACATGCCTCGATTTCACCACAAGGGGTCACTGTCTTATTGAAAATAATACCCCATCTTCATATATAGTGACAACAGAATGTAAATATACAGAGTTTTAGAGTTCTGAAATGTAAAACATGCTGAGTCAATAACAAAGCAGTCATTATAATGGTTTATGAAGATTACAATACAATAATTTTGATCTGGGGCACAGTACTTGTTTTTGGTTTGAATTGTGTCAAAAGAATTTGCTCTAAGTGTAAAAAAAATACATAAAATGTTGTTAAAATAGATAATATATGCAAATATATACCTTTATTTATATTTGATATATATCAGATTTGTGAAGCCATACCAGTGCATTATCAACCTTAAACCACTAGAGGGCAGCAATAAACTATAATACAGTATTGGTACGACACAACGGTTGGCTTTATCACACTTCATAGAAAGTGAATAATGGTGAAACTGACCACTTTCAAATTGAAACTGTTGAAGATAAGTGTATTAATATCAGTAAGTTTAATTATAAAATGTAAATCAGAACCCAATATTGAAATATACCAAATGCATCTTATGCTACAGAATTCCATTATAAACCTTTGAAAACAATGTGCCAGACTGTAGTTCTGTGTTGTGGAAGTATTAATACTCATACATGTGTAAATAATGTAGTATTGAAGACAGTAAGTACTTACATCAAACTCATTGAGGGCAGCTGCCAGTTCCCCGATGCCAGCATGGCCATGCTTCTCCTCAGTGGGAGAGGTGGCCTGGGCAGCACTGGAGATGCCTCCGATGGCCTCCTGCACCTGCTTGAACACATAGTCTCGGTTGGCCCGAGTCGCAGCCACATCTGGGTGGCGCAGGTAAGCCTGTGATGCTGTGTACAGCATAGTGGCATTTTTCTTCAGGGCGCCACGGGCAGCGGCCATCTCATCTCGACACTGGGGATCTTTGAGTTCCTGAAAGAATGAGAGTCTTAAGGACTGGACCGACAAACAATACACACAAACAAACTCCAGATCAGAATCTTAGGACCAGGGAAACAATTCAGACACATTCATTTTGTGGATTGAAACCAGATTGTAAATAGAGCAACAAAATGCAAAAAAGGCAATTAATTCATTTAAGTTTGATCAGCAGAGTAAAGCCATGGCTCAATAAATACAAGGCTACAACAAGCCCTGGTGTTGACTGGAAGAGTGGTTTCCATTACACAAGTTAAGTCCGCAGCGTCAGCAGATCAGCGACCCTAAAGCTGGACAGGTTTCAGTAGCTGCAGGATCATATGGAGCAGGCAATATTTCTGCCAACATGAAAACGAAAATCATTCAAGAGGCTTTTGTCGCACTTGAGGCTATATTAGAAATGTCTCAGTGTAAGCATATGTTTTCCTTGTAGGTCCTATAAGCACTCATGCAGATATTCTGCTGATTTGACATTTTATTTGAAACCCACAATTTATTTAAGCACACATTTCCAGATTAACTTCTATTGTTTTTTTTCTGAGATATTGAACTACTATAAAGTGAAAAACACACAAGAATCATTTTCCACTTACCTGTTGTCTCCGGGCTGCTACATAATTAAGCTTCACCATCTCTTTCCCAAACTCCTTGAAGCGGTTAGCCAGATCCTGCTCATTGGTAGCATTCTTTACTGCTTCCAGAGCCTCCTCCACCTGTCAAAGTATATACAAAAATACAATAAATAAAGTGATAGACTAGAACTTTGATATCAGACATTGACACAGAAATGAAATCTTGCAGGACATTACAACATTCTTAATTAAACGTCACTCAAAATGGAATAAGGGAAAGGATAGAGATCACTTTTAAATGGCCTTTGATGGCAGGGTTTATCCTGGCTGAAGGTAAACCCCTCTAGTCTAAAGGTTTAAAAACAACTGTGGGTCTGAGACAGACGAAACAACACCAGTGAAAGAAGTGCTTTGAAGCATTCACACTCTAAAGTTTCCATTCAATTCCCTTCAACACTGAAGTCACCTTCCAGGAGAGTCCTTAAGAAATATAGTGAAGTTTATGTAGTCACTCACAACAGCGCAATGTGCCATGATAAGATAATAGATATCAACGCTGCCTATACCTCATCTATATGTTAATGTACAAAATGGCCGCTCGTCACTATGCAGCACTAGCTAGTCTTTTTCTTCCACATATGTTTAAGAACATTATACAGATGATTCTAAGTGAGCCAATTCTACCTAAGAAATGTACATACAAGCTTACCATACAATAATTAAACACATATTCTCAGTGTCCTACGTTCAGTCTGTTTACATTTATTTGCAAACATAATACACTAATGTGAACTTAAATTAAAATTAGCACGATGATCTAACTTACAATTTTGAGGTGAGACAGGAGTCTCATGACGTCAGCCATATCCGCGAGGATGAGGAGGCGGGTGACAGCAGACAGAAGAGCCCGGGCGGCTCGCACCATAGTGCCTCGTTTCACTGAGGAGCAGGGGTCATCAGCAAACTCAGAGGACGCAATCCGCATTGTTTCACCTGGAAAAGAAAAACAGTGAGGTCTATTTACACTTTACTAGAAATAATCAGAGGTAGTAGAGTAGACAATAATTTTTCTCAAAGTAAGAGTATCATTAATTCAAAATACTCAATTAAAAGTTACTCAAGTAAAAGTTAAATGTTCTCATTCACATAATTACTGGAGTAAGAGTAGAAAAGTACTGGGTGAAAAAACTACTCAAGTCCAGAGTGTCAGATTATTTGTCTAATTTTGTGGTAATCTGGCAAATAATAAATAAAAAGATAAAAAAAAACAGATTTTTAGATAAGATAAACTAAAAAAGTTTATAATATTTACAAATATTAAGGTACAAGGAACAGAATTTCCACATCATCACATTTTTCACATAAAGCTGTTCTTACATGACACACAGAGGTGGTAAAAGTACTCTTACTCTTTCTAGAGTTACAAGATTTTACTCAAGTAAGAGTACAGTAAATGTAACTACCCACTTCTGGAAATAATTAACACAAAACCCGCAGACGCGGGCGCAGACGCGGGCGCAGACGCGGGCGCAGACACACAGTCACACTACAGTCACACCACAGTCACACCACAGTCACACTCTGGTGGTGATGGAACCACCACACAACCACAATCATACATAGGCAATGTGGGTTAAGTGTCTTGCCCAGGGACACAATGGCAGTATGTGCTCGGGCTGGGACTCGAACCTGTTACTAACTTACTATTTTTTACTCACTATTTTCACCTATAAAGTATTTTAAACGTTCTCTGCAAGAGACAAATAGCTTTGACCAAAATGGTCAATGCACAATGCAGGAGGGGATCCTTCCCCTGGGAGGAGGGTTATGGCTTCATGAAAAATCCATTTCAGTTCACAATTTACCTGGGATTCTCAGAAACATCTCACAGTAAGATGGTAACATATGTTTTCTGCAGGACTGCCAAAATATTGCTAGTATAACAAAACTTAAATTATCAATAAATACGCAGCATATTATATGATAAAGTGCATCAACGATTTATTTTTAAGACTAAATCCCAAGGTTCATGTCAGTATTGTGTGAGTCTGGGCAGTTGCCGTTTCAATGATGGTGCACTTTCAAAGTGTCCTACAGAGAGTCCTTTAACTTTGGTTTGTGGTGCTAACATTGTTTTAGGTCTCAGCTGTGGTGATGACCTGCATGGCAACAGTCTATTTCACGGCTAAAAAGAGTGATATGGCAGCACTGTCAAGTCAGTGCTGAACAGCACAGAGCGGTCAGAGCAGGATGAAGAACAACTGATCACGAAGAGGAGTCTAATTCCAGTTTGGAACAAACATTTGATTCACATAAAGGCTGACTTACTCCATTGTCATTTAGCATGATATGGTTTAAAACTACATTTTAAAGTGAAACTCAAACTGTTTCTAAATAAAGTTCCTAACAATCCCACCTTGCTTCCGAACATCTTCCACTGCAGCAATGAGCTCCTCCTTCAGGTCCTGGCTGTCTTTGGCGATCTGCTCTCCCTTCTCCAGAAAGTTCTGAGTGGCCTGCTCCACTGACACTGCCAGCACATGGGCCTTCTTGGAGCGACCTTTTTTCTTGCTTGATGGCCCTTTGTTGCTGGTATTCACCAGTGTAGTCACCTGCCACACAAGAGATAAATGAAGAATGTTGAAAATCCATACCTTACTAGTTGTGGTACAGACTCAAGTCTGAACAAGAGTAAAAGATAAAAAACTGAGATTATATCATTAGAGGAATGTAGAGTTTAGGTTTAATTCAGGAAAAACATTGACAGCTCATTAGGCTCCGTGTGATGTGGTGAGATGCACATGTTAAAGACAGTATCAGAAGCTGCTAAAAGCAAAGTGATGTTCTGTCCAGACATGCTCTTTAATGATGTATGGTGTGACTCTGATGGTGACAGAAATAGAAGTGCTGACGTTCTGCTCCAATTACGTTTAATTGTGTTAAATACACTGTGTTCTTAAAATATATTACAATGTCCAATAATCAATCACACTGCTGATTACAATTATGTGCAAAGACTACCACAACCTGAAAGATTAGCTACCATGCGTTATCAGATAACAATCCCCCAACGATATAAAGCTGTAATGCCAACCAGTGAGAGAGGAAACTACAATTACTTGATATGGTATAAAAGCATCTATGGAGACATGGAGGCTGACAATTAAGAGCATGGTTGATCATGGTTTAGTGTAAAATGCACATATCACATATTACTGATACAGTGGGTTCTATGAATGATTATTGTGTGTTTCAGTCATTACTGTATATAATCAAGGCTAATGACTGCCATAAGTTGGCTGCCTATACCACCGCAGAGCCAGTGCCAACAGCTGGCAGCTGCCACTGTGAATGAATGGCTACATTATAAAAATGTCTGTAGGATTTGTTCATGGAGAAGAGCAATAGTCTAAACCTAGGGTCATATGGCATTAAATATACTGGTAATCTGATTAACATAATAATCTGTTTATGAGTCTCTTCGTTACATTATACAGCTGTATATCTTCATTAGATGTTGAAAGACATCATTAGCTCTGGCTTGAAGGACCGTGTGAGGACTTGATAAAAATCATATATCCATTAATAGAGTTTGCAGTCATCATTTGACTCAGGCTCTGCTGTTGGCTTTCGTGACAGAGACTTAAGATCAATAGATATTTCATTGTTAAAGTCTGAGAATTATTCCTCCTCCACGGAAACAACTGCGTTAACTTCACTTCACAGAGCTCTGCAGGATGAAAGTAACATACTTGGGGTGAAAATCTATGGGAACATGTTCTAAACATATATTCAGTCTCATGTCTATGTATGATCTATACAGTGGGCATAGACTAAATGAGTGTGCAGTCAGATGTAAAAACATCCCTGGGAGAGCTTTCAGCTTGACTGATGTTACATCTTCAGGTCCTTAGACTGCACAGCTTTTTACTGTGTGCACTGAGGCATCCTACTTTAATCACTGCCACTTTCACTGAGACACTGCAAATGACAAATAGCTGGCTCTTTTAATTTTGGAACGTATTCAGCTCTGAAAAAACAACTGGGACGGAGACTGGGATGAGGACACTACAAAAACATTCAGCAATAAATCAAGTAAATTATCTGAAAGGCAGCACCGGTAACTGAGGTAAGATTCGACATACAGAACCACAATGTCATCATAGAGCTGAAGACACAATCCAAAAACTATGGCAAGAGCAAGGTAAGAAGTAAACAAACAGAATCTGGTGAATGTGACGGAGGGGGAAAAGATAAAGGATCGAGAGAATGCATCAAACTGTGCTCTCATGTGCAAATAAATGAAGCCGTTTACAGTGTACATTAGCACCACAATAACTTTATTCAATAAGGGTTATTTCCGTAAAGCCCATTAAGGTTTGCCATTGGTTTGGTCAAAACATATACGCTATCTAAACGTATATGCTATCACTATCACTCACTAACTCACCACAAATCAACAGTGTGTTGGCTGTACCACAAGGCAAATAATGGAGTTTCTTATGACATTTGGTTTTATAAAAGTTAAAACATTACCTGTGGGATAGTAATAGATAAATTAGACTCGATATTCTCAACATGAAGTCACCAACAGTTAATGTCTCTGCTGCAGCTCCAGTGAGCCTAACCTTTTTATTCAGACATCAGAAGTAGTGCCTTGCCCTTCCATTTTACTGCTGATCAATAGTATTAAATGCTATGCGGCTTTCCTCTACAGAGACCCATAGTGGACCCTTCTCTGTAGTAAATCTATGCTTTCTGCCCCATTCCAGGTACACTGCCTTGCTACTCTAACAGTTAAACATTAGAAAAGGTGTCTCCACTAACCAGACATGTGATATAGGTTTAACATCACACAGCTTCAGTGCAGTTTAACATGCAGTACAGTGAGCCACTCTATAGTGTTATAGTGTGGACACGGTGGCTGAGCAGAGCCCTGGAGTGTGAGCCCGTGTCAGCCACACTGCACACTTCAACATATGTGGTTATACTGGTGGACATGTCCACATCAATGCACTGTGGCAATTCTAAACCCAGCCAACCAACTGGATGACCTGGAAGACACACTATACACACTCTTATTTCCTCCAACCTGTCCAGAGAAATGATAAACAACTGAGTAAGTTGTTCCTAATGTTCCTCATGCAGTGATATCTAATGGTCATGCATGTTTTAAGAAAATACCAATTAAAACTTGATTTAATTAACAGGACAGAGAAGATATGACATGAAATATTTGGATCCCCCCCACCATATCTCCTCATTCATCTGGATCCCCCCTTAACCTGCTGCATATCTTCATTCATCTGGATGCCCCCCTCTGCTCTATCTCCTTATTCACTTGGGTGTCCCCCTAAACCTGCTGCATCCATACACGCACGTTGAGCTCTCTTAGCATAAGGACCTCATCCATAGGAAAACTCTTTTTCTCTTTGTGTGGTGCATGTGTTCGTTGGCGCTGGAGCCAAATAGTTTTTGACCTTATCTGAATCACTTTATTATGTAATTGAAATGAAGCAAACCACAGATATCTACATTCATTGGCATGTTTTGGAGTGTTTGTTTTTGTCTGCCAGAAGTCAGGGGAAAAAACATTACAGTCTATGGCACCTTATAATTTCTCTACATTCCCCACACTGAAGTGAAATGTACCAAAGCTTGTAGTGGCCTGTTTGATGGTGGCAGAGTAGTTAGCTCTTCTAGCTCCGATGAGCGATCTCTCTAGGTGGAGTCTGCATGTCCTTTGTGTGTTACTGTGGGTTCTCTCCAACTTCCTACAACGCCAAAGACATGCATAGGTGAAATGGTGAATCAAAATTGCCTTGTAAATAGTGTCAGCCATGCTATTAACTTAGTCTTTTGTTTAGGATATAGCCCACCTTAGGCCCATAGTAACTCACAACTAAAAATAAGCAAAAGATTTATGAATGAATGTCAATGGAATTGCAATGAATTTGTATTAATTTATTGTGGCTGTATTTTGTCCCATCTCTGCCTTCAATGTCCTGAATGTCATAAGATTTGGTTTGCTGGACACAAATAAATCTTGAATATCCTCTTTGCCCCCTTCTCCTGCAGTGCCTCTTCATGTTATTTATCACAGCACTGGCCTAAATTAAGTTTTGGTCTCAGCTATCAGAACAGAATATCCATTTACTTGTATGACACCACACTGACCAGGCCCTGATCATCCGATATAGCTGTTTTGGGGCACTGTACTTTCCATTGTCGACATGAACACCAGTGGGGCTGTTTGTTTTATGAAGCTAAAAGGGTTTGAAAGTTCAGTCCCGGTGAGATGCATTGGTCCTTAGTGTTGCATGGCCCAGACATCACCCCTTAGGGATGTCATTGTATCGGGCATGTGTGGAGGAAAGGATTCCATGGTGGTATAAATCATTCCTTAATTCATCATTGTCGTGGGTCAATGGAGCCTAGCTCTTCCAACAACTATGGGCATTTGGTGGGGTCCACCCTGGACAGTAAGTGATGTCAGTTGCTTGCAGGTCTGTCACATAGATACACTGATACACTGGTTGTCAAGCTTTCTACAAGTGCCAGCTCTTAAACTATTTGGCTTTCCAAGTACAAATGTATTGGACTAAAATTATCCTAAACCAGGTCTTAACTAGGACCAACCTGAGTTTAAACGTCGGAATTAAAGGCAGAAAATGTATTAAACGCAAAAATTGTATATCAGAACTTAACCAGGTCTAAAAAGGACTTAGCCAGGCCAGGTGTAAACCAGAATGTATTACCAGGACTATAGGTCTGAGCAAGGATTAATACTACACCAGCATTGAAAAAGAACTAGCAAAGATAAACAAAATCTATAGACTTGAACTCCAAGAGACTTCTTAATACCGCTATCATTCCCGACCACATCTTGTGAAACTCCGATCTAAATCATCCTCCTCCCTTCTGCATCCCTGTCCACTCTCCACATCTCTCTTTGCTTTTTATTTTTGCTTCCACCTGGAAAAATAGCAGGCAGTGAAACGTGATCTGTCCTCGGGTGCGGGGTGGGCGGTGGTGTGGGGCGGGATGGGGTCGCACCGGTCGCTGGTCTGTCCTGCTAATGGAGATGGATGTGGGCTCAGGATAGTCTTCCGAAACGGCCGCACTGTGACTGGAGGGAGGGGAGAGAGAAAGCTGAGAGGAGATCAATTCACTAGGGCTTCCTCTGCTCCGTCAAGCCTGCTGGACTTTGTACTGAGAGGGGAGGGGTAGAGCAAACACAACTGCATCCAAAAAAGTAATGAACAATTGCAAAGTATGAGGAAGACAGCCAAGAGAAAATGAGTGGGGGAGTGACATGTTGACAACAGAATAAGATCCAGCCCAAACCAATGGTATTAACATTTGGTAGTGTTCCTGAGGTTGTGGGTTCAATCCTCAGGCCAGGGTGACCTCCCCATACTACACTTGCCTTTGACATGCATGTGCTAAGAAAATTTGTGATCTAAATGAGAGGGAGTGAATGGTTTGTTTGTGTATGTCTCTCGATCAGCCCTGTAACTAACCGTTGACTGTTCAGGGTGTGCGTTACCTAAGACCCATATAGTTGCTGGAATCAACCAACAAAGTAGAATCAAATAAAAGATAGATAGATATTAGTCCATCTAGATCTAGTCCCTGGTGAATGAATGTGAGAGATGTATGTTTCTGTCAGCTCCTCAACACCATTATCAAGGGTCTTCTCCCGCCTAAGGGCCATAGTTGCTGGGATAGGCTTCAGTCACCCACAAGCACTAACTGAAATAACTTAAATAAAATGATTGTGTACCAAAACAGCCTAAGTTGGATATTAAGTGGAGGGTTGACATGTTGACAGCAGAAGAAGATAGAAGATGTTTGAGCAGAGAAACCCCCGAGATCAAACCTGACAAGAAAATGGACGTCATCAACAAATCACTGCTATTATGGGACCTCTTCTATTTTCACATATTTTCACGTTTTAGCCCCTCCATTATTACACAAGTGAGAAATTCCTTCCTGTAGGTCTCAGAGATATAAAGGCTATAAGGCAATGGATAACACACAAATCAAACATCTTCACATATGTGTTGTTTGTGATGAGAAAATGTGACTTTTAGACATAATCCATATTTCTATTTTTCATTCCTCCTCCTATAATAGCTGCCATATCACTGCCACAGACAAATTGCCCAATGTCAGCTGGCTCTCTACAGAAGTGAGGTGAACTTCACGTGATCGGTGACTATAGAGGTTTCATATTTTCAAACACTTATCTCTCGATGGCATATGGAGGCCGCCACATGGAACGATACCTAATGTTGCGGTTAGGGATGCAAATAAATTCTAGCTGGGATCAGTGGGGACACCCAAACAGAAACAGAGCAAATATCTGGAAGCTTTACTAGGTGCAAAATGCCAACATCACATAGATATAGATATAGATATAGATATAGATATAGATATAGCCAATAGTATGACTTGAAAGACCTTAATTGTTAGTTTGAATTATCTGTTTCTGTTTCTGTTTTGTGTTATAAGACAAACTTGATGTCGTGAAAGAAAGCATTTTACTACTGCTAACACTGAACACATGGTTATCCTACAACACAACTTAAAAAGACTGTCCAGTGTGGCTCACAGATGCCTTATTCATGTGAAAAGAATGTTTTAATTCTTTATGTAATATTTATGCAATATGTAAATGTATTGACAACACAAAACAGAAGAATTGGTTGCATTTGCAGAATGGTATTGATATGATAAAAGTGAGGGTTTTAACAAATAATAATATAGTAATCATTCCTAATTGAAATTGCGAGACTATTTTTAGTATGGTAATGTGATAGTAATACAATATAGGATAACCTAGAATTATGGGTAATTTATGGTTAGGGGTTAGGGTAAAGGGTTCAGTAATTACTTGGAAATGAATAATTACTATATTATTACCTGTTTATTAACATTAACTACTAACATAACGTAAAGTAAAGTGCTACCGAGGAGCTTTGAGTTTCTATATACGAACTTTGTTTGGATAGGACAGTAGATGACTGGTGATGAAAAAAATCTAATAAAACTGCACCATCCCTTTGGAATTAACAATGTACAGTAATTGTATATGTTAATAACATATTCACTAAAAATGGAATTTTCATGGATATTAAACCACACTCTATTTAATCACAATATCATAATAAAACCATGATACTAACTTATGAAAGGTGTATTGAAAACACTAGTAGCAGTTCTTCAACGTGAGAAAAAGCATAAATGGACTATGTTGATTCCAATTCCTATACAAGTGCTCCCTCTTGTGAACAATTGGTATAATGCATGCTGTAAGTGAAAAAAGAAATACAATTTTTAACAAATGTAAAATCTTCTTTCCATTTTAAAACATTATTAAGTGTCTAATTTGGTTTTCCCCCTTAGTTCATCAATGGCCATCCTATTATAGCTCTATTAATGAATTAATGAATGAATTAATGAATGAATTAATTAATTAAAATCTTCCTGCAGCAGTCAGCCTGATGGACAAGCCCTCAGCATGGATCTACTGGGCATCACAGTTTCAACCACCACCTATGGGTTCCCCTGTTATCCCTTCAGTACTTTTTGAGTAAAGTTGCTTACAGACAAATGAACAAACAGAAAACATTACCTCCTTGGTGGAGGGAATAAATAAATAATGTTTCTGTAGAAACAACTTGAAATCTCTCATGTTAAAACAGTCATCACGTTTCATCTTTGTCATGTCTTTTCAGTTCGTTAATGGCCTTCATACTTTGCTCTAGACTTTTCTTCAGCTCAGCCAAATCCGCCCTGATGTCTTCGAGAAGGTCCAGCTTTAACAGTTTCTTATCAATGGACGAAAGCACCTCTTTTTCTTCTACTTTTTCCTCCTCTGTACTTTGACTTTCCGGTTGGGTCTCCTCCATGGCCTGCTCCCAAACCATCTCAAAATATAGGTCAATAAAGGCTTCCAACTCCTCCAGGCTACTGTCACCCCATTGGTCAATAAGTGCTTGCAGACCGCCATATTGGTTAAGTCTTCTCAAAGTCTGATCTATGAGCATGCTGTGGACAGGGGTGACACTTTCACCTGTCAACATGCTACTTTGGGCTTGAGGTAGGGGCAAAACCGCAGCTAAGTTTGGTGAAAATAGTTGTGTGCCTGCATTTAGATCATCTCCCAAAATCCAAATAGGAAAATTGACTCGTGACATTTGACCAACATCAGTCCAAAATAATCTATCTTTAACACTGAGCAAAGTAGCTAAGCAGGACATGAAGGCACCTCTATCCCAAAGTCTAGGCTGCTGTCCAGCTCTTCCTTCAGAATGTCTGACCATTTGCAGCTGTCCAGTTGCAGCTGTAGGCATGGCACAAGCTGAATCAGCCACTGTAAAAGACAAAATATACATTCAAAGACAGCACCATAAAGATAATGCATAAAATTACATTGTCTCTCAACACATTGTAATTATTAAGTTATTGCATACATCTTATTGTTGTGATAGTCTCCTCTAGTTTGATGGACCAGATTCGTGCAGATAAAAAATTGTATCTACTTCGGGCATGGCAAGCTAGATACTCTTCCTGGCCACTTTATTAGGAAGACCTGCTTATTAGCCCAAACAGCCACAACATCACAACACAACATCAGGGCTGACCTAATACAGTACATAAATGACAAATCATGATGCAGGTGGGCTACAGCAAATGCCTCTTCATTAGGTACAAACTCTACGTGGCCCGTAAGAGGTGACAAATATTCCAAATGAATGTTAACTGCTGGGGCCCCTCCTCTTCTTTCTGTCTGCTTAAATACAATAAATAGCCCGGGGGGCCACATACAGCCCTTGGAGCTTTTTAATCCGGCTTTTCCGAGCATTTTGTATGTAGTAAAATTTTGACATCGTGTCACATTGTTATACCCTGCAGTAACCCCACTCATGTCCCCCTTAATTGAGTCTCCTCTCAACATACTATGGAGTCGTGGTGATTCCAACAGAGGGTGCTGGATAAACACCATGAGCCTTTATTGTCCTGTGTATTGTTTACTATGCACTGAGTTGGTCAAAGAAAAGGAGAGTTGACTGTGAAAGTCAGAAGGCTGTATGTATTTGTCTGCACTTTTATAGAATACAACATCAGCCGGCCCACTTGGCAAATGTTTTTACCCCACGTGTCCCTTGAGTCACCTCTGGCCTACAGTATTAGATTAGGAAAACCCTCTCTAGAAAGTTAGATAAAAACTCCACAACTGTTTGAGGTAAGAAGCATAACAAAAATTACAATCATAATCAGAATAAATTAAATAAATAGAAATATGTCATGCATCTTTTTCAATCTAACCACGAAAATGCCTTCCAAGAACAAGAACAGTGTCAACCGTAAAATCCAGAACAAACACTCCAAAAATGAACGAGAGAAAGTGTTACTTACAGTCATGGGACAGTTGGTTTCTGCAAATGAGCTTTTCGTTTGAATCCATTTTGCACATGGCCTCCAGCTCTTCTTGTGGTAGTGATAGTTCTCTTGCCATGTGATCACCTCTTTGAAACATTTCTTCAGCTATAATCTCTTCAGTATACTCTATCAGTTCATTTATCTGGGCTTTACATGCCCTGTTTTTATTGTCTAAAACGTGGTATCGGTTGCCACACCTCGCCACAAGTGTTTGCAGTGGGTGCCCTTCGCTCTCAATACGTTGTTCTATAGTTGTGTCGCCCAGCCAGTCGCCAAAGCTGAAAACAACCACAGCCTTGCTCCAAATTTGGGCTCCCGCTCTACCTAGTTGATCTCCAATGGCTTTTAAGTGGACTTGTTTGAATGCAGAGCTAATATTGACCACCAATAAGAAAGCAGATGAGGTTGAAAATTCTGAGCTCACAGAAAATAAGCCAAAAGTGTCCAGCACTCGCACGGTCTTTCCATTGACTTTGCCTTGGTTTTCTATGCAAGAGGTTGTATTTGTTTCAGCCACAAAGCAGTCTCTGGACAAAATAGTGTTTCCACAGGAGCTCTTCCCAGTTTTGCTGCCTCCAATCAGCACCATGTGCAGCCCTTGTAAAGGAGTGAGGCATTCTGTGCAAAAGAAGTAGAAGTGTCAGCCACGATGCCCCCATTAAAACTAAAATCCCCATTAGATACTGTCTTTAGATGTTTTTTTTTGTTTGTTTTTTACTCTGTATATAATTGTAACTCACCCAGATGAGTCCTTGCCACTTGTCTTTGCTTCTCCTTCTTCATCCTCCTCTCCTCCGCTCTGTCCGTCTCTTCTCTCATCTTCTGCTTAAGGTCTCTAATCACACTTGCCTCTATTTCAAAATACCAGTCGCATCCCCCTCCCACCACCATCTCCTCTATCTTTCTAATCAACTCTCTGACCTGAAACCCATCTCCATTACTTTTATTATTGAAGACATGATATCTATTGCTACATCTGTCCACTACCCACTGCATAGCCTCGCCTTCGCTCTCTATGTACTGCTCTGTGGTGGTGCCACCCAACCAGTCTCCAAAAGTGAACAAAACAATAATACGGCTCCAGATACAATTACTAATGAGTTCAATATGTTCTTCCACTGCTTTTCTGTGCGTGTCAGTGAAGGCTCGGTCAACCCGTATCACCATTAAGAGGGCATGTGGTCCGGGCGGGCATAGGGACAAACTTAAGACTATCTCCCGTTTGTCAAATATGGGAGTTTCATCAGAGAAATAATTGCACCACCAACCAGGTGTATCCACTATAGTCACCTGTCTACCAAAAACAACAGCTTCTCCAACATGACTTCTGGCTGTATGAGTGCTGCTCTGGTGAGTGGGTGCATTCTGCTTGCTCAGAATTGTGTTGAATACTGAAGATTTCCCAGAACCCTTTGCTCCCAACAAGACAATTCTGATCTCTGACATGGGCTTCAAATTCTCTGAAAAGGTAAAAAGTGAACTACAATATAAAGAAAAAACTATTGAACAAATCTTAAATGTGGTCCTAACACATGAATAAACATTACTTTTGCAACAGCCTTATTTGTTATAAAATGATAAAATATAGAACTGAATTATATACAAATTTGAAATATAATGTGTGCTTCTCTGTGTCATAAATGGAAAATTTCCCAACACTGGTGTATCAAGTTCCAAGAAGAAGATAATGCAAACAGGGAGGGCTGGTCATTTACATTTTTGCTTTTGATTTACGGGAAGCAACACAACAAAACCACAAACCACAAGTTCCATTGTCTACACGCCACACACCACATGACATGACTTCCTTTGTAAAGAATTTGGGTGGAGTTCAAGTCAGATCAAATCGTTGGCTAAAATCCTGAAATATAGGTAGACACTCTCATTTGTGACTTGCTGCATATTTAACCCAATTAGCTGCCAGTGCCCACACCTTTAGGTCTGTTCTTGTCAATATTGCACCTGATTGCGTCTGATGTCATCTGGTAAACATAACATGTGGATAGTGCAGCTAATTAACTTTATATACACTTTATTGGCACAATGTACAATCAAGTGCTCCCGTGGGTCTTCTGCTGCTAAAGCTCATCATCTTTGAGGTTTGGCATTGTGCGCATTCAGATATATTAATTTGCAGACATTAGTTGTAACAAGGGTTGTTTGAATTTGCACTCTGAGTCAATGCCCTCTGACCTATGGCCTTATTAATAGTCACATCCATCACATATTTCTCTTGACGCTCGATTTGAACTTTACTATTTGATGAGTAGCTTTGTGATCACTAGCAGGTGAATGCCTAATAAACTGTCCAGTGAGTAGTAGAAGTGAACTTACCTCTCATTTTAGCCCTATGTTGTTTCATCATTTTAAACCTGTGGCGAGCTCTCTCTTCTATCCTCGTCCTGTCATTGGAAATCCTCTGGAATATCTGCTCTGACATTTCAAACTGTGTGTTCCCCTTTGCTGAGACCATTCTTTCTATCTTCAGCACCAGCTTTGTGACTTCTTCGCCGGCATCATTTACTACCAGGCTGTGACACCTATGGCCGCACTTGTTGTAAAGCCACAGTAGTGATTCTTGCCCCGCTCTTTGTACGTGTTTCTCTGCATCCCTTAATGTCCACCTGTCTTTAAAGGTAAACACCAACAAACAATGGCTCCAGACAGTATCTCCCAGCAGCTGGACGTGCTCTTCTACAGCCCTGCGACGCTGCTCTGTGAAGATTGAACTAGCTTTGACCACTATAACAAAGACATGAGGACCTGGAGAGCATAAGGTAACACTGTTTAATATCTCCCTCTTCACCAGTTTGGAGGTGTCCCGCAAACTCATGTCACACCACCAGCCAGGGGTGTCCACGACTGTGAGCCAGCGTCCAGCCACCACCCCGACCCGGCGAGAGCAGCATGTCTGCTCATTAGTTACAAACTCCTCCTTGCCCAGAAGTAAGTTGCCCACGGAGCTCTTGCCTGAGTTTCTGCCTCCGAGAAGGATGATCTTCAACTGTGGCATGTACCAGCCATTACCTAGACAACATGAAAATGTATAAGATTTAAATTGCACTCACTTAATGTGGTCTTAAAGTGCTTTATATGTGAGTTTATTATTTATTCACTTCACAGTCACGCATTGGTGGTGGTAGACTTACACTTCATGCTGCCACAGCCGCCCTGGGGAGTGACTGAAACTTGATGGCAGCCATAATGTGCATATGGCTTCTCTAACCCCCACCAAACACAACATCACATTCACAAAAAAACACTGTGGGTTAAATGCCTTGCCCAAGGGCACAAAGGCAGTATGAAATAGTTGTAGAGAGAACGTCTGATTAGTAGAGTACCACCTTAGCTGCCATTCCTTACAACGCCATTGTGTATCAAGATAATAATTAGCCCAAAAGCTTAACTTTCAAACTTTCAAATGCAAACTAAGCTTTTAAATCAATACTTACATGCAGGCCGTTTGCTAGATGCCATCTGTAATGTCTATGATACAAGAACAACCATTATTTTCCTCGTCTTTGTGAAACTGGACAAGGAGTTTCAGTTTTATGTTTTTATGAGTCTGAAGGTTGTTGGTAATGAATGACCACACAGTGGCAGGAAGAGACACACCTTGAGGTCGACAGTCCACTAAATAGACAGATGGTATGAACTGAATGGTAATGACTATAGACCATCTGAGAAAAGGTGGAGAATTGGCTGCAGATGCATTACTTTCAGTTATTGTGATTGATTTAGGATAACTGACCTTTTTGAGACCATTGGGGCAGTTCTTGATTGTGTATGATTGAAGTTGTCTGTCATACTAATGCCAGGCATGTAACTTAATGTTTTGACAATTGTCCAGGCCATGGTGTACCTAAAGACCCATTGTTGCTGGTAGACCTATAGGCTGCAGTACTAAGCAGAAGAAGGTGAGTGAGCCTTTGTGCCTGTTAGCCAGAGGAGTTGGGTTCATCCAGTTCTCACCTCTCATCCCTGACGTCCCGTCACCTGAGTCAGCTCCGTGTTGTGCCAAACATGCATTTCAATCAATCAAACTTTATTTATAAAGTGCTTTTTATACATGTAAAATGCAACATAAAGTGCTTTACAGATTTATAAACAATATATCAACCTCCTTCCCTCCATACACCCCACCCCCCATCACCACACTCGTACAGACAGATTAATGTATGACTGAGCACAGGTGAGGAAACACTATCACAGGAGCTGTCTGCACCAGGAGTTGACCAGACCACAGCCACCAGGACACTGACTTAATGGGTTGTATGAGGGGAGCATTGGGGGGACACTGTATATAATCAGCTTTATGGACTCACAAATCCAGTAGGTGGTTCTAATGCACTTTTTGGTTTGCCATCTTCCATTAAACTCACTAGTCGTAGTCGTAGTTATAGTCGTAGTTATAGTCGTAGTCGTAGAACCTCGCATTGTAGTTCTCTGTTCTCGAGACCCCGCCCCTCGCCTCTTCCCGTTAAATGATCCATGCAGAGCAGACGCTGCACAGTGCACACAGCGGCTAGCTTCTCTCTTGACAGGGAAGCTAAAACAACAAATCTGCAACAATGGGAGTGATTGTTCGAGTGGAGTACTGGTAAGAATCTTTTACATTTGATCATATTTAAATCTTCTGGTGTTTCTGTCTTGCGAAATGATGTAAAGGTAAAAATGGTTCTCTTTTTCATAAGCCGCCTCTGCTAACAGCTAGCTTAGCTTCCGCAAAGTCATGCCTATTTTTTATATTTTTGATTTTCTCTCCTTTTTTAGTGGTGGATGAGGGTACGGGCCCCGCTATGAGGAGCTCCGCCGCACTGTAAAGGCAGAGTTTCCTGAAGCGGATATTTCAGGCTTCGTTGGAAGAAGAAGTAGGTATCGTAACACTAACCCAATACAAGACGTGTTTGTACTTTACATTTTTCTGCTTTCGTTTTGCAGGCTGCTTTGAAATCGAAGTCAATGGGCAGCTGATCTTCTCCAAGCTTGAAACAGGCGGCTTCCCTTACGAAGACGATGTACGTAACACAGATGAATTTCTGTTTGACACTACTGTTTTATTTATAGAAACACCACAGACGACCAAAGTGCTGTACACAAAGGTCAAGGCAAATGAACAAAACCCAAATTCAACATCTCAAACTCAGTTAAACGCCAAAGAGAAAAATGTGGAAGTGAGGCAACTCATTTCACAATTTATTTTGCAGCAGAAAAAGCACCTCGAAGCTTTCTTCATCTTTGGGAGGAGTAGTGAATGATCAGCCGACCTGAGAAGGCTGGCTTAGGTTGGACTCATGGTGTGGGGCAAGACTAGGAAGACATTTAAAAACCAATAAAAGAATCTTAAACTCAACACGAAAACGAACTGGAAGCCAATGGAGGGACTGGGGAAATGTGGTCATACATGTAAGGACAGACGCTTTTGTAATTCAAACTAAACTAGTACCCACAAAAAAATGAGAAACGATTTGAAATACAGGTTTATCTCGTTTGGCGGTGGAACAGGGACACCTGTTTACACCTGATGCCAACCACAGACCGCGTCATGCATCAGCTATTCAGCCTATTATACAGGATGACTCTGCAGTTTTAGAGACTTGAAGCGCATTAACCATTGCGCTAAAGCGTTGCCCAGGGAGACGATGTGTACGTTTATGTTTGGTTAACGTCTGAAATGAATGGGTGAATTTGTTTGGTGTGCTCAAAGATATCAATTAAACATATCTTAGTGGCTCAGGGATTAGTAATTGTATGTATAACAAACAGACTAAACCTTCCTTTTTCTGTTGTAGATCATGAACATAATCCAGGCAGCAGCTGATGGGAAACCTCTAACGAAAATCACCAAAAGCCGCCCTCCGTGTGTCGTCATGTAAGCCGCTGGCTCGTGAGCATCAGGGCATTTGCTGCAGCATCGGGCCAGTGCAAGTGTAGACCAACACATTTGAGCCTTCTGACAAGTTCAAGAGCTTGAACTTCCCCATCACAACTAAGCAGGGATGCACTGTGGCCTTCACAAGATGAGCTGATACTAACCCTTGTCTCTCTGGCTCCTCCCTCTTTCCATGTCTTGGGGTTTTAGGACGTTAATGATTGCAGTGATTTCAAATTTTCGGGTTACTGTATGATACAAGTCCCTTCCTGAAATCCCTCCTGGCATGGACGAAGGTAGAGAAGAGAGTACATGTGTCCTGATGTGTCATGTTTAACTGCCTAAATGTAATGGCATTTTTGTTTTTCATTTTTATTAATCTATCAGGCAGATTGCAAGGGGATATTTAACCAGAGAAAATCTTAAAGGCACCTCTTGGTTGTCTCTATACCTCAATCTATGCTTAAGTTCTACTCTTCCTACATAATGGTTTTTGGGTCTTCGTCAAATGCAATGCAACGTTTGAAATTGGGTTAATTTTACACTGCACATTCATGTTTGTCTATGTGTTTTTTTTAACTGTTCGGGTACGGGTGCCAATGAAGACCCAGGTCTCTGCTCAAATGCATGTCCTCGATGTTATGTCGATGTTTATTCTTTTGTAAATTCAATAAACGTCCTTCTTTATGTGAGCTGTGGATTTATTATAAGCTATACGCACGTAACTAGAGTAATAAGTAAACATCTCGATATAGAACCAGTCCTTTGGGTGTTTTGAGGCATCAGGAGGCTTGTTTATGTTTTTGGCATCAGTTGCTAGTAAAAGTTCATGCCAACCCCTTAGCTGAGAATTAAGGCGATGATCTTTACACACAACCTCTATCCATATGCAATCTATTTTGTGTAGTAGGAGACCATTTAACACTTAGCAACTGTATTCCGTTCAGTTGTGATATATTCTGCCAGCATAAAAAAAAGTGTTTGTGTGTTTCCATGTACTTACACTAAGGGGCGCCATATCCTACAAAGGCCCTCCCTTTTCCTTTCCCCTTATTGCCTTCACCTTTGTCATACAGTTGTCATAAGAGGGTAGAAAAGCACCGAGGTAATTAGTTTTAATGATACATAAGCTCAGCCTGAGTTCAATGAGATTTTAATATTTTATCATACTGGATACCAAACTAATTTTATAAAAGAAAACATTCAAATCTGGCAAAAAAGTGTATAATTTGTACTACATTGCGTATAGTATGCATAGTAACAATATCCGTAAATATACTACTTCAAGTAAATCTAAGATTAAGTTATTCGTGTCTGTAGAGTGAGTAGGTGGGTCTAGTTGAAGGCTCTGGCTCTCATTGATAATTTCACTTCAGCTCAGTGTCCTGCTGATAGAGCTGAACTTCTGTGGCGATAGTCGGTACAATTTAGCTCCATCTCTGAGAACTGGAAGATGATGTTGATGTGTTATTTTGTTTACCTATCATCTATGTTATTTTTATAGCTTAGTCTCAGACAATGACTGAACATATATCTGTTCTAAAACTCAATATACAAACTAAACCAAGTCTAATTTTTTTCACCATTTTGCCTGTTTATCCAATCTTGGCAATTTACATTTTTCGTAAAGTGATTATGTATCTTTAGTCTGTGGGTCAAACAACAGACGAAACAGTGGCATGTTTATAACTATTCAAAATTCATCATTATATGCTAAGTAAAAGTCTTTGCACACTGGGAGGGTCTAAATAATAAGTGAACACATATGGACACAGCAGATAGCTCCTGAAAGGGCTGATAACAGGACTTTAGTTTTTGCAGGGGCCCAATGTGCCCATTCTGACTTACAGGTTTGAGTAGTAGACCAGGTAAACAACATTTTTTATTCTTGGCATGTGTGGATTAAAAATATTAAATCTTATTTGTTAAAATGAAAGATTCAATAAATAAAAAATAGCATACGGTTTCATAGGTAAGCACACATGTCCTTATGCATGTATACAAGTCAACACTTAAAAGACAACTGAAAATGTATGTGATATATAAATATACACTTTAAACCTATATAAATATGTCATGAGATAGAACATGCAAACATAACACGCACTGTGCATATCCAGGTAGTATGGATATTTATATATATATTTTATAGACTGCAGAGTAGAATGCTCAGTTGTAGTTTAGCAGCTTGAACTCTGGTGTGTCCTACAGTGGGCTAATGGTGAGCTGGAGCATCAGAGCCCAGGCCTCACTGAAGACACACACTGCAGTCAAGTCATGTTTTACAAATACCCCGTGGAAACTTAAGGGCTTCAAGAAAAGTAAGCTGAAATTGCTAAATCTTTGTATTGAAGACTATCAATGGGGCAGGCCCTCACACTCGGGGGCAGGGGAATCCTAAGTACGTAAACAAAATGATGAGTTTGATATTTTCCATTTGATATGTACTTTTCCCCCTTGGTGCCCTCCTGGAGCCCCTCACAGAGCAGCAGGCCTGACTCTTTGACCAGTCCTGGGCCACTTGGGCAGAGGGCGGAGCAGGCGAATAGGGCTGGGATATCCCTGTCTCAAGGTGCCTCTAACTGATAGGGCTGTTTGTCTGTCGCTCGCCCCTTATCTCTCTCCCCCCTCATTGGTTGCTATAGTAACACAGGTTTTGGGGTCCCACACTGTGAAGGGCCGACGTAGTTTGCTCTGGGTGTTCCCGCTCCTTTTGGCCCGTCTCTGTCTATCTGTTGAGTAAGTGTCAGTTCATCACTGAGCACTTTAGGCTCACGGAGCAGTAACGGAGCTGTCCCAGGTGCTGCAGACCAGGTGGAGTACCTGCACACAGGTAAGAGGCGTGGCTTCATTTACTATCACGGGACACTCGGGTGTGAGACAGGTGAACGTGGAGTCAGAGGTCAAACTAACAGAGTTAGTTTACTGTCCTAGATCTGTTCGTAAAGAATAAGCGGGAGACTAGATTTTAAGATAAAAAAGTAAATAGTTTAGCAATTGAAATAATTAAGCGTTCAGTATTATAAAAGTTGTTTTTATTTATTTAGTAAAATTATGTAAATAATGTTCTCTCAGTTTGGACTTTATTTGTTTCTTACATTTTTTATTCATCTTTATCTAATACCTGTGTTCAGATTAGCCCTGATGGTGTTCAGTAAAGTAATACTGCATCATTGAGTGCCTCGGCCTGCTCGTCAGAATATTTCTCTAATATTTCTCTAATACCTGTTTCCATCATTTTGCAAGATGCTTGTGTAATATATTTATAGATACATAATGTGAGAATATTTTCAGTTTGTAAGTTTTCCAAATATTCAAAAATGGTCCGATTTCAAATGGAACATTTTAATTGATTAGTTCTATCTGTTCAGAGTTCACTCACAGAAATGTTGGTTCTTATCTACAGTTGCAGCCACCAAGTCCTCACTGTTATGCAGAATAGCAAAGAGCATTACTGAGTATTCAGCAAATGAAAATACTTCCCACTTGACGTTTAGGAGAAACACAAACAAGGTTTTATATCTGTGTAAGTCTATGTGTTGTTCATTTTCTTCTTGGTTTCAGGTATTTCAGTAAAATACCTGACAGTAGGCCTACACCTAAAACATCAATGGATAGTAATTATAATATTGAAGAGGTTGGTATCACATTATAATGTTCTGGATAAGAGTATATTAAAGGGAATGTGTTACAGCCTTACAAATGTCCTAACTTGTTGTTGTAGGGGAGTGACCTGTCATATGAAGACAATGACTTTGCTCTGCCCTCCCCTCTGCTCATGTGAGTAGTTCTGTGTCTTTATCTCTCTCTATGTCTTCAGTTTAGCAGAAGACATTGTTCATGTTTTTGGCAGTCAGTCAAGGTTTAAAATAGTGTGAACTGTGAACACATTTGGGAGATGAGCAGAAACTGATAATGCAGATAAGAAATAGTCTGGTACAAGGTCGCCCTCTACTGGGTGACGGTAGAGTAGCCAATAATTTCCCAAATGATAAGAAGCAAATTAAGTATATGAATGAATGAATGAATGAATGAATGGGATCATTATTTTGTTGTATTGTAGTATTTAAATGTTTTGTTGGTTTCTTCTTTTCTGTTCTGTCATTTGAAAACTGTAAGGCTAAGCTATTGCTAACTTACCATAAACTGACATGGTTTTCAATTTTATAGATATCTTGTTTTAACAATGTTTAAAGAACCCTTAACTCAAAAGTTAGCTGGCACTTATCTATTTTTGCAAGTGAACTCCTTCCTCTGTACCACCAGGCCTTCACCTGTCAACATCGGTGTTTATGATGACGACAGAAGAGGGCCCCTGGAGGAGAAGGAAGCCCCCATGGACACTGTCATAATCCCCTTTGATTCAGAGGGTAAGTATTGTTTTTTTGAAAGCGGACTAGAACGTAATATTCCACATTGTACATGATCATAAATTGAATCTCTATTCTAGCTTACCTCAATGTAAACACCAATGCCACCACAAGAGGAGATGCTCAGGTTAGTTCCTAGAAGAGGTTAGATATTTTGCCATTGGCTTATTAAACCCCTGACCACATGTTGTAATTGCAGGCCTATGTGGAGTTGAATGAGCTGCAGGGGAACAGCTGGCAGGAGACGGCTCGATGGGTGGGCTTTGAGGAGAGCCTAAACCCAGCCACAGGCGTTTGGGGCGCCTCTCACGCTTCATATCTGACCTTTAAGAGCTTGATCCAGCTGCGCAAAACCATGTCTACAGGTAGCAGGCACTTTTCATTTATAAATAAAGACCAAACATGTCCAACGATGACCTGTCTTGAAGTTAAAAGTATTTTATTTGTCTGGTCAGGTGCCTTTGTGTTTGACCTGGATGTCACCAGTCTGTCAGCAGTGGCCGAGAAGGTGGTGGATGAGCTTCTGAACAAAAATGAAATCAGAGCTGTTGATCGAGAGGCACTACTGAGGGCTCTGCTCATGAGGCGCAGGTATGCAGCTGTACATAGGCTAAAACTAGATATTTTAATATTCTTTGTATCAGCTTCAAACAACTATGAAAGGAGATCCAGTATAGGCAAAAAAGATACATGGTTATTTAGACTAGGCAACACAGACTAGGCAATACAAAATTACTGCTTTCATTGCATGCTTGAATTTGTAAAACTGTCTCTGCAGTCAGATAGAGGCTCCAGCTGTTACAGACTCTGGGGACATTCAGATGCAGACCTTCTCTGTATCTCAGAAGGTATTTTCATCATCAAACTTATTTTTATGTATTTGTTTTTTGAATTATTATTCAAAATGAATCCTCGGTGAACTCTTTTGGTTTCAGAGAGACAATTCTGACAGTGTGGAAGCCTCCATTGTTCTCTCAGGTATGACTGTAGTTCTTCATAATTCATGGAATGGAATTTAAAGTAATATATTGTTGTTTCTTTAGTAGGCAATACTGAATGAGCATGGCCACTGTTGATTGAGTTAATGTATCTTCATTAGGTGTTGTGGAGAACCTACAGAAGCCAGTGGTTGCTTTTGTCCGTCTGAGGGACTCTGTGGTGATGCCCTCCACTCTGGAATCTCCCATCCCAGTCCGATTTGTCTTTGTCCTTGTGGGGCCCAGTAACAGTGGGATCGACTACAGCCAAAGTGGGCGAGCCATGGGTGCGCTGATGGCTGACTGGGTAAAAAAACAAAATTGAATATCAAAGATCAAGTGTGCAGAGAAACTAAAGATTTCTGGTGTAAAATATTCTTTAGGTGTTCTGCCTGGAGGCTTTCTTGGCCCAGACTGACAAAGATGTTACCGATGCCATTGCTGATTTTATGGACTGCAGCATTGTGCTTCCTCCCACTGAGATCCAAGACCAGAAGATGCTCGAGCCGATCCTCAACTTCCAAAGGAAGATGCTGCGCGACAGACTGCGTCCACTTGACAATCGCCTCGCCTTCGGTGAGAGGGCCCAAGGTTAGTACACAGGACACCTTTTGTCATATGGTGGGGATAGAATTACGAACATGACACCATTATACATACAAATAAAAGATTAGCCTTTTTCTCCCAGGAAGTGGGTTTTTACTAGTTCTTAACATGTGTTGTCATTCATCATTTTTTAATCTTGTACAGTCCCCATAAAAATGGTTGGCTCAAAGGCTAGTTGACTGGTGCAATTGGACATAAAATATCATATTCCATCTCGTTTGTGTACTGAATGCTTTATTGATTAATTACTAATAAAATGACCCTTTCTATTTGTAGTTGACAGGCCCCCAGAGCCCCCCAGAGAAGACCCCTTGGCTCGTACAGGATACCCCTTCGGTGGGATGGTGAAAGACGTAAAACGGCGATATCGTCATTACCTCAGCGACTACATCGATGGAGTCAGCCCTCAAGTCCTCGCTGCCATCATCTTCATCTACTTCGCTGCCCTGTCTCCGGCCATTACCTTTGGGGGACTTCTGGGTAAAAATATAACTAGAGAATGCAATGATTCTCAAGTTGTTGGATACCACTGCTAGTACTCGTTTGGATTTCAACCCTCTGATTTTATGGGCATTGAAATGGACTTTCTTTAGGAGTGATTATGTTCTACTTCAAATCTGATTTAGACTTCCTGGTTCAGTCCTGGTTTAGATGTAGTTTTGGATCTGGTTGAGTCTTGGTCAACGTCTGGTCTTGTCCCAGTCAGTTTAGACTTTGTTAACTCCTGGCTTAGAGCTTGTTTAGACCTCTTTTAGGTAATGTTGAATTCTGTTCAAGTTGTGGTTAAATCTTGGTTTACACCTGGTTAAGTCCAGGTCTGGGCCTGGTTTTGGACCTGATAAGACAAAATCTGGTTTAGTCGTAGCCCCATGTTATCCCTAAAAGATTATTTTTGATTTTTCAGCCGATAAAACAGAACAATGGATGGGTGTCTCTGAGCTTATGGTCTCGACGTGTGTCCAAGGCATCATCTTCTGCATTTTTGCTGCACAGCCTGTTCTTATCATTGGATTCTCTGGACCACTGCTGTTGTTTGAAGAAGCCTTTTTTGCTGTATGTGCAATTTACCCCCAATTTGAAAGCATCTCAATCTCATCTCTATCAAGTCATCCATTCATTATTTCATTGTTTTGTTTATTCCATCACAGTTCTGCAAGTCCCAGGGTATTGAGTACATAGTGGGTCGTATTTGGGTGGGCATGTGGCTGGTTATCATTGTCATCATCATTGTGGCGGTGGAGGGCAGCTTCCTGGTCCGATACATCTCACGCTTCACTCAGGAAATCTTCTCCATTCTCATCTCACTCATTTTCATCTATGAGACCTTTTCTAAGCTCGCTAAGGTTTGTATTTTGATTGTATTTTATTCTTATACTACAGTGCATGTTATAACTTCTTCATTTCACACAGATCTTCAAATCTCACCCTTTGATCCTGAACTATGATCATCTCAATGACACGCTTGACAACCCGTTCCATCCTGTCATCAGAAAACACCTTGAGTATCATGACGATGGAAACGTGACTGTTCTGGATTTGGAAATGGACAGGCCTTACCCTAACACCGCCCTGCTCTCCATGTGTCTTATGTTCGGCTGCTTTTTCATTGCATATTTCCTCCGTATATTCAAGAATGGCCCCTACCTTCCTGGACCTGTAAGTGTTTAGTATACTAAGAAATACAAAATATGTCAATGTTTTCATTTATTTTTCTGTTCTCTCATTCCTGCTAGATCCGTCGCTTGATTGGAGACTTTGGTGTGCCAATTGCTATTTTCTTCATGATTGCCATTGATATCAACATTGAGGATGCTTACACTCAGGTAAAGACTCTTTTCATGAAGATAGGGTCTAGGTCAGGGGTGGGCAAACTGCGGCCCGGGGGCCACATGCGGCCCTTTGGGTTTTTAATCCAAGCCAAGCATTTTGTCATATTTTTTAATTGATAAAATATTGCCAATGTATCACTCGTGTTGTTATAACCTGCAGTAACCAGTTAACTCCACATCGACATATTGATCGATCGAAGGCTGTATGTCTCATTTGTCAAGAAATGGTTGCAGTTTACAAAGAATACAATATCAGGCGGCCCACTTGGCACATGTTTAAACCCCATGTGGCCTTCAGTCAAAACGTTTTCCCACCCCTGGGTTAGACTGTTGAGGAAGAATAACAGTAACGTAATAGTGTTTTGAAATTGATCAAGTTTGTTGTCAATTTGTGATTTATGTGGCAATGTATTTGTAAGTCTCTAAACAGAGAAATATAAATATTATTGTGGCCTGTGCAGAAACTTGTGGTGCCAAAAGGTGTTGAAGTGACCAACCCTAAGGCCCGAGGCTGGGTCATAAACCCGATGGGAGAGAATAAGCCCTTCCCGATCTGGATGATGGGGGCATGTTGTGTACCTGCTCTTCTTGTCTTCATCCTCATCTTCCTCGAGTCCCAGATTACAACGTGAGTTACAAATGTAGATTTGACAATGCCACTTGTCAAATGCTGGCAGATTTCTATTTTACATTCACTCCGTCTAACCACTTGGGCTGGTTGGATTTAAACTTTGGAACAATTTTGTGAATGTTAGAGAAAAGCCATTAAAAAATTTTAAACACAAAAAGCATTAGTTAAGAAATGCAAAAAACTTAAGAAAATATTTGATAAAATGTCTGGGGTCAATGTAAAAAAAAAACCCTCAAATCTAGCACATTTCTAACAGCTCAACAATTGCAGCAACTAAAGTTTTGGCTGGTGTTTGGGAACTTTAGAAGAACTCTTACCATAGCAGACATTGAGTAAAAAAGTTCATGTTAACTCTATAATGTTTTTAAGCCTATTTTTAATTCTTTATCTGTTATGTGCCTACAGCTTGATTGTGAGCAAACCTGAGAGAAAAATGCTAAAGGGATCTGGTTTCCATTTTGATCTCCTCCTCTTGGTCACTATGGGCGGAATCTCATCCATCTTTGGCGTCCCGTGGCTGAGCGCAGCCACTGTCCGGTCGGTCACTCACGCCAACGCTCTTACGGTCATGTCCAAGGGCCCCAAACCTGAGATCGAGAAAGTGGTGGAGCAAAGGATAAGTGGCATGATGGTGGCTTTATTGGTTGGTAAGTGCTGCCACCTACAGACCATTTTCAGTAGGGCACACTTGGTATTTCAACTGATAAAAATAACTTGTTTTATGCTTTTATTTTAGGCGTTTCGATATTCATGGAGCCTATTTTAAAGATGATCCCCATGACGGCTCTGTTTGGTATCTTCCTTTACATGGGTATTACCTCTCTAAGTGGAATCCAGATGTGGGACAGGATACTTCTGCTCATCACGCCAAAGAAATACCACCCTTCAGATGCCTATGCCACCAGGGTATGAACCTCAATTACTTTACAATCTACATGAAACAATACATAAATACACCCGCTTCTGTTAGACCAGTTGTTCCCAACCTTTTTTGTCTTGTATACCCATTGAGCGTTTTTATCACATCATGAATATACGCTCAAGCATTTGACAAATGTTAAATAAAAAAGATTGTTTTTATTCCTACAGATACTTTATACTCTCAAAATGTATGCTACAGCTTGATCCCCATATCTCGCACAATTTTAGGCCAATAACCATGAATATTTTCTTTACATCACATTGGAATGAAATCATACAATTTATTCCAAATACCCCCTTCAGTTTGCACATGTACCCCAAGGGGTCCCCTTACCCCTGGTTGGGAAACACTGTGTTTGACAATAAACACACAGGGGCATTGTAGAATAAAAAATAATAAAAATAAGTGTAAAAATATATACTACAATACATTTAAATACAGTACAGTACAATACAGTAAATAATGGTTACATTAAGTCACCTTATTCCAGCTCTGTTTAGTAGATGTTATTGTCTCTTCCCTTATTATTGTGAATTAACTGATTTCCTTTATATAAATGTGTTCTCTGTTCAGGTTTCTACACTGCGAATGCATCTCTTCACCTTCATCCAGATTATCTGTTTGGCCATTCTGTGGGTGGTAAAGATGAGTAACTTCTCTCTGGCCTTGCCTTTTGTCCTGTTGCTCACCATCCCTCTGCGCATGTTTATGACGGGCACTGTCTTCTCCGAGCTCGAGATGAAATGTGTAAGTATTTCTATGGCCACAATTTAATATAATAAGAAAGATTTATTGTAAGTGCATTGTTTCTTTGTGTGTTCAGTTGGACGCAGACGACGCCAAAGTAAAGTTTGAAGAAGAACCTGGAGAGGATGTGTACTATGAGGCTCCTCTACCATAAACAGAAATCTGACCACCGTTCTATTTAGTAAGGTGACATATTGAAATAAAAGAGTTTAGTGTAATAATATTAAACGAAATAGCAACTATATCGTGAGCCATATTAGCCTAAAAGGAATAAAGAATTAATCACTTTTTATGTTAGGGTAAATTCACAAATGAGGTTTTTGAATGACATAAATAATAATCTGTTTCCCCAAATAATGTCAATGCATTTATATATTTTCTATACATGTATTTATATCTATAATGCATTTGAGTTGAGTTTTGTTGAATGTTTAACCTTGTTAATTGTTGTGAGCCTTGACATGCCATATTTAGTGTCCTTATCTTCTGTTTATTGAGTGTAAATGCCTTATAGTAGTAGCCTTATCAGAGTAACAATGGTCGTATTGAGAAGAAATGGCCAGTTGATTTTGAATTGCTCTTTGCCTGTGGAGATGTGTGCCGTTTACGACACTGTACATGCATTTTATTAAAATAAAAGATGCGTTTCAATGGATTTGTTTTCAGGAGATCACGTTTACTACATTACGTCACTCACAATCGTTTATCTTGAAAGAGGAGGCGCTAGATTAAACTGAGATCTCTGCCAGTCAGACGCGTGCTGCCTTCAGGGTAGTCACGTAAACTTCAGCTCCTATTCAGAAAACAGAAAGCCTAAAATAGTATTTACACACAAAACCTCTCACATTATTTTAAAATCCATTGCCCTGACGTTGGTCTGTATAGCTGATAATAGCAAAAACACCGCCATTTCCTGTCTCATTAGTACTTACTGATTTATTTAATTACTGATTTATTTAATTTTAGTACATGTTTAAATAGATAAATAGATGGATTCCATTGCCTTACATATTTACGGTGTTTTGGGTAATCTATTAACAGTTTAGAATTGCTAGTAAAATAAGTGAATAAAAGACTCAATGACAATATACCAGATTGTTTTCAGTTAATAAAGTTCTTCAAAAATTTAAATATGATAAACAAAACCACTGTAAATGCACTTAGTTTGGGCAATAACCTTTATTACACACACAAGAAACTGAACAATTACTAATCTACACTGAAAGAAAAATAAATCGGATGAATGCAAGCAAAAAGTGAACGAAAAAAAAACAACTGAAAACGCAAGATTGAGCGTAAACAGTAGACGATGGTCAAAATTCCCACATCATTCGAACGCAGCGTGGTTTAACAAGGCCCAGTGCCTGGAAGTCATTTGTTTTCATGAATCGGACGGATGTGATTGGACAGCCGAGGTTTCCGCCCACAAACACACAAGTGGAGTTGGAAAGAAATAACACGCATCAGGGCCAAAAATGAAGCTGTCAAACCACCGCTCACCAAAATACAGAGCTTTAGCACTAAGGCACTGATATAGTAGATAGGTTGTATCTTAGTTGGTCGGTGTATAGCGCGGGAGATTGCCATAACTGCAGGCCTGAACTGTAAAATATAAGTATCCTAATGTAATGTTGCGTTCAAATATATTCTAAAAGCAAGAGGTGCAAATGTGGTTATAATCTTGTCCGCTACTGGATAAGCGAAGTCGGGTTGGGGATCAAACATGGTCGACATACGGGAGCAAAAGTATGCACCTCCAGCGGCTGCGATCAGGAAATCGGCATCGGAAAAAATGTGGCTGCCTCCTCGGCGTAGCGAAATGGTTGGCTGGAGAGAGAGGAGCTGCTGCGCGTTGAGTGGAGGGGAGACGACGGCGAGTGAGATGGAGGCGGGGGGGAAGGAGCATCTCTCTGCGGGGACTGGAGCTCACAGGACGGACGGGCGCAGTGCTGGCTATCGTTCAACCCTCCACCACGACGCCCAGAGACAGGTAAACGAGCCTACCCCACCGCCGCTTTGGTTTCATAACAAACAAAGTAAGCGGTAAATGCAACAAAATAATTCTGAAAACCGCCAAAATGTACAGTAAGTGGTGCCTTGTTTTTATCGCTTTGGAGGAGAGCGCTACGCACTGGGCCGCCATAGCCGGAATACATGCCCTCTAGAGCGGGTACAAATTTCAATGCGAGACCCGGTGGTAAATGCGTTTTTTCGCTACAACATTACCCAGTTAGTTTGTGTTAATTTCCCTAATCGAAACTCGAAACTGCCGTAAGCTTTGTGGGTTGTTTACGTGGGGGGGAACGCGTGGTGTTTTCCGCGCTGAGGACCTCCATGCGGCTGTTGGCGGAACAACCAAGCCGCCTCTCTCGTTCAGCCATCAGGGATCTGGGTTTAATATCTCACCGCCCTCTCTCACCCCCTCGCTCTCTAGAAGAACCGCGGACTGACGACCACGGGGCACCGAGAATAACCCGCCTTCCTGCTCTCCTTTTTGCGCTTTAGGAAAGGACTGAGCGAGGCGAGGGCACGGGTGTCTGATACGCCCTGGCTTTTTACGCACCGTTTTCTCAGTTTTGCAGTGCGCCATTGGACCTTGGCACGGTAGGTCTCTCCTTCTAGAGCAGAGCTGAAGCATGGCGGACCTGGAGCTGTTTGTCGCGTCAGTTGAGCTACTCAGACGCGGATATTAGCGTGTTTTCTAGCGCCTCTTCTAACGTATTTGTGCCCTTTTATCAGATATAATTGTTGGCGAGGTTTGTATCAATGCTTTAGGTATTTTCTAAAATATGTATATCCGATGTTTGACCGTGCTTTCTCCTTCCTTTGGTCTCCCTTGTACTCCTTGAATCCTAACCGTCCACCGTGACACTATTTTGGGCATTGCAACGAATAGCTGTTCCCCGGCGCTTTTTAAAAAAAGGTTTTACTTAACAGTACCACGATATTACCGGAGTATTTACTAAAAAAACTAAATTATGTGAGCAAAATTGTGTATTTTGTATATATTTGTTTTAAAATATCACATTTACGAGTAAACGTGGTGAAAGTGACTTGATTTTGTTATCCACGGCCCTAGTTCATTTCAATCCATATGTTCCATTAATCTTCCGAATTGAGCAAAAATACTCTTACAAAGTACGTCTGTTGTTTATTTAGGCCGATTTTCAGTATCTAAAATGGCGAAATCAACGGTTAAAATGTCGCTGGGTCATGCGGGAGACACCATGGTGAGCTGGAGCTATCAAGGACACGATGAACAACGAGCGGCCGCCATCATTGGAGCACTACTCGGATACGCCTCGTTAAAGAATGCTCTGGGTTTTGGTCGCGCTTGAAGCTAAAACAGCACAAAACATCTCTTAAGTGAAAATAATGCTCGATTATATGTTAACATTTCGTCTATAATGGATGAAAAGTCGAAAAAACGACTCTTGGCTCGAATGGCGGAGCTAGACTGGCGTGTGTCGGTGATGAGGCCGCTGTGCCGAGTGTGAGTGGCGCATTTGGCTGCAGTGCTCCCATCCTCCATTCTCACTCCGGAGAGCTAAAGCAGATCCCCCCGTCCGTGGTCAGCTGGTCGCCTACAGCTGCCTGTCCGTCCACGTCCATTCGCTTCCTCCTTCCGTGGATCCTCCCCAACCAGCCACTGCGCCTCCGACATTAAATCCTCCATTACCGGCTGACTGAGCGAGAAAATGGTCGCTGCTCTACGTCCACGATACTTTTTATTGTGCGATAAGAATAGTGCTAATGCGCTAAATTCCAGATGCCACTTTTTTCGCACTCGACGCAGACTCCTGTCGTCGTAGCTAGTCTAGTTGAAGCCCTCTGCAGTGTTATTTGAGATTTCAAGCCGTCACAAGCAATAGCCTATGTCTCACCATGTAGCGTAAACGTTTAAGGGGCGGTGTAATGAACATAAACCATTATGTCGAAGCGCGTTTAAAATCTAGGGGCACTGCACATCACAGATCTACTTTTTATGTCAAACAACTAATACTTCGATTCAAACAACGTAGTAACATTTTCATTAAAAAAGTTACATTATAATTTAAGTGTTTTGACGAATCTACACCCCTGAAATTAATTTTAAGATTCAAAATGTAAGATTTTTAATGTAGTAATTATTCCTGTTTTATAGATACTAAACTGTACATCTACAAATGAATGGAGACATGGAGGCAGCCACCCAGGACCAAGGTTAGACTTTTGTCCATCCATTTGATTTTATGTTAATTAATGTAAAACATACAGAGATGGCCTAGTAATGAGAAAATGACACTTTTAGATTTGTGTCTCATTTCTGTGGTCTTTGTACTTCAGTGTGGACACAGGATGACCTCCTAAAACTCCTTGAGACTATGAAAGTAGCCCTTCCTCAGAAAGACCTGACAAAATATAAAACATCAGAGTCCCACCTTGACTGGCAGAAGGTTGCTTTTAACTCTTTTACTGCAGAAATGTGTAAACAGAAGTGGCTAGAGGTTTCTAAAGAGGTGAGTGAGATTATGAAGCCATTATATTGTTACACATTCCTTTTTCATCTTGTACCAGAAAAATCAAAAAAAAAATCTATCTTATTTAGATCCGCAAATTCAGGACCTTAACAGAGCTGATATTTGATGCTCAAGACTACATAAAGAATCCCTATAAAGGCAAGAAATTGAAGGTAAGATCTAAAATATATTATAATTTTGGCACATTCCTGCCTCGGTTCACCTTTTAAATTGCGGTCCATTCTTTTCTTGTTACAGAAACATCCAGATTTCCCTAAAAAGCCTTTAACACCATACTTCCGCTTCTTTATGGAAAAAAGAGCCAAGTATGCAAAGTTGCACCCTGAAATGAGCAACCTGGATTTGACAAAGATTCTCTCCAAGAAGTATAGGGAGCTGCCTGACAAAAAGAAGGTCTGTTCAAAGTTTTGATGATGATGGGGATTTGATCAAACAAATTAAAACCAGGCCTTAATTAAAATGTGTATTTCCCATTTAGAAAAAATATGTTGACGACTTCCTGAGGGACAAAGAATCTTTTGTACAAAGCATGATGAGGTTTAGGTGAGTTATTATAAGAAACCTGTGCAGTACAAAATTAGTATTCTGTGTAGCATTTCTGTTCAATTTACATTGTATCAATTACAGGGAAGAACATCCAGATCTGATGGAAACCATGACAAAGAAGGCTTCCAATGTCCCCGAAAAGCCCAAGACACCTCAACAACTGTGGTACAACCATGAAAAGAAAGCCATCCTCAAGACACACCCAGACGTGAGTCATTCATTATTGAAAAATAGAAATTGTTCTTCCGTTACTAATAATGCATATTTGTAGGCAACCACCAAAGACATTAAAGACAGTCTGGGTAAACAGTGGACACAGTTGTCAGACAAAAAGAGACTCAAATGGATTGCAAAGTCTCTGGAACAACAGAAACTATATGAGGTATGAAGATCAATCAAGTGTAGAAAACTGTCCAATAAAGTAGCTAGTGCAGTAGTCATTATTGTATCTCATATTTTAGGGGACAATGCGTGAGTACATCCAGCAGCACCCAGAGTTAAATATGACCCAGGAGGATATTGTAAAGTCAACTCTAACAAAGGCTGAAAGGCACCTAAAAGACAAGTCTGATGGACGACCTGATAAACCTCCACCGTAAGCCCCACAAAACTCTGTGATTATTCTAATGTCATTATGCTTGAATATTTGAATAACGTAGACATGTTTATGCCTTCAGAAACAGTTACTCCATGTTTTGTGCGGAGCTGATGTCGAGTATGAAGGACGTTCCCAGCACAGAGCGTATGGTTATGTGCAGTCAGCGGTGGAAGATGATGAAACCGAGTGAAAAAGATGCGTACCAGAGGAGATGTGAACAGAGAAAAAAAGATTATGAAATTGAGATGCACCGGTTCCTTAGTGTATGTTAAGCAAAAAGCAGCCTATATTTTTTTCTTTTCAGGGTAATGGGTCTTGCAATTTACTAATTTGACTAACTTCATCTATAGTCACTGTCAGAAGAGGAGCAGAAGCGGGTCTTAGGTGAAGACAAAACTGGATTCAGGAAGGGGGGCGGTGCCAGCAGCCCAGCCTCTAAAAAGAAGAACTCTAAGGCAACGGTAACCTGCACACTCGTATACAGTCCTTATTACTTAGTAGCAGCAGTATAGTTTATGTTGTATTTGATGAATCTTCTAGGGCAACACAGAGAAACCTAAACGGCCCATTTCAGCCATGTTCATCTTTTCTGAAGAGAAGCGTCCAAAACTGCAGCAGGAGCGTCCAGACCTCTCTGACAGTGAACTCACCAGACTCTTAGCACGAATGTGGAATGAGCTGCCCGATAAAAAGAAGGTAATTAGTTAATTCACTCTGCTTTACCTCGATAAACAAAATTATTATCAAGTAGGGTTTTTCAATAATTGATTCCCTCTGTTTCAGGAGAAATACAAACGTCTAGAAGCAGTCCTGAAGGCCGAGTCTGAGAAGGAGAAGAATGTGGATCGCAGCCGTCTGCCTGATCCACCCAAGACTGCACAGGACATCTGGCAGCAGAGCGTCATTGGGGACTACCTGGCCAGATTTAAGGTATGTACAAATAAAACGTTGTATATCATTCACCTGAGTACCGTCATGGTGAAATGATACATTTTAGGTTAGTTCACATTTAAGCTTTATTTCTTCAACAGAATGACCGACCAAAGGCGCAGAAAGCCATGGAAGCAACCTGGAGCACAATGGAGAAAAAAGAAAAGATAATGTGGATCAAAAAGGCAGCAGAGGACCAGAAAAGATATGAGGTTAGAAAAGTCTTGTTCTGTGTATATATATATATATATATATATATACACACATACATACACTGTATAACACGTGAGCATATCTCTGACATGCACTGTCCTCCACAGAGAGACCTGTGTGAAATGCGCTCCCCAACTGCTGCTGCTATTGCCTCAGGGAAGAAGATGAAGTTTGAGGGTGAACCCAAGAAACCACCATCGTAAGTTCATCCTGTCAATGGTAAATGTTGTTGATTAAAACATATAGCAAACTGTTTTTTTTTCTCTTTTAGAAATGGTTATCAAAAGTTTTCTCAGGAAATGCTGTCCAATGGAGAGTTGAATCACCTCCCAATGAAGGAACGGATGACTGAAATTGGCAGCCGCTGGCAAAGGTTACCTCAAAAGGACAAAGATCGCTACAAAAAGATTGCAGAGGAAAAGCAAAGACAATACAAAGTTCTGCTTGAACAATGGCTGGCGGTAAGACTTGACTGGTTTCAGTGTCTAATTGTCTCTGGTTGTAGCCAAAAGATCTAATAAAATGTATTTTCTACAGAGCTTGTCAACACAGGAAAGAAATACTTACAAAGAGTACAACGCACAGGTAGTAGTAATAACTTTAGTTTACTTAGTTACAATGAATACCTTTGTTTAAATGAATTTCTTATCTGTTATATTTTAGAAACGCAGAACTCCAGCGAAGCCAGGTGGGCCTAAAGCAAAAATAAAGAAATCTGTGAGTACCAATGTTTTTATACATAACCTTAATTGGTTGTACATGCAGCACTAATTTAACCTCTTTTACATCAGGAAACTGAGGATGAAGATGAGGAGGAAGACGAGGATGATGAACGCAAAGCATCCTCTGAAGCCGACTCCTCCAGCGACGATGAGGATGATGAGGATGATGAGGATGTGAGAAACACTTTACATTACTTGATGTTAAATGGATGCATAGTGGAAGGTGTCTGAGAAGATAAGATAAAACTATTGGGCCTGCAGAGGGGACGTTCAGCTGTTAGGGCAGCTTTTGAAAACCACATAGTGAATTTAATCAAAAACTCATCAAAATAGGCAATAGGAAATGGGTCAAATCAGTTCGAAAAAAAAAAATAACTAGAAAACACTAGGAGAGTGCAGACCCCTGCCAAGGCAGCTCATTTCCACGGATCACTCCCAAAATCGAATCCAAAATTTGACTTTTGCAACTTTGCATATTAGTAATAGGATTGTATCTTAAGAGTAGCTAGTGTCTGAATGCTAATCAAGGGTATGTTTTTATTTAGAGGGATGATGAGGATGAAGACGACGATGAAGATGACGATGAAGAGGAGGATGAGGACGAGGCAGAGGACAAAGAGAACAAGTCTGAAGACAGCAGCAGCGGGTCGGGTTCAGAGGGTTCATCAGACTCTGATTCAGACTGAACTGGACCAACTGAGTCCAACATAAACTGAGCCACAAGTCCAGGGAGCTCTGCCACTGTGCCAACCCTGCACTCCTTCCACCACCAGAGGGCGCCCCTGCACCGCCTCATCTATCTCTCGTACTCATCCACTTCTTCGTGGCTGTGTTGGTGATTTTTCTCATGGAGGGAGACTGCTCTGCTTTGTCCAGTTTTGTTACTGTTCCTTCATTGTGACAGTCATCTCACAGCACGGGCCACTGACGTCAAGCCAAAAGGCATCCCACTGGTTTGGTGATGTCGAGACCATTGCTGCCACTTGTTTCAAACTCGACTTATTTCAGTTAAGGTTAGAGTTTTAAATGTTTGGGGTGCATTGTTTTTGTTACCCTGTAGTTTTATTTGATTATTCTGCTAAAAGGTTAGACACGTGTTGGGCGTAAGTTGTGATCAGGCTTCATGAAGCCAAAGATCAACATGGTGGGACACTTTAGGAGGAAGTGTGTGGGGACTGAACAATTGCACTCTTCAGAATGTTTCCTTTAACTTTTTTTCAAAGCTTCACCGTTGTTCTAATTTTATGATGTAGATTTTATCATTTGGTTCTTAAAACGGTGGTATTTTTCAGGAAAAAAAATCAAGCCATTATGAATGTGTTTTTGTTGCTGGAAATTTTCAAAACGTGTTATTTTCTTGTGTTCTCATTTCAAAGTTACAGTGTCTGCATAAAGTATTCACCACCTGTTGGACTCTTGTTTTATTGTTTTACAACAATGAACCAACACCAAGATTATATTATACCAGGGAGGGTGTACGATGAAAATAATTGGCATTCTTTTGATGAAACTATTGAAGTTTATAGGAGTGCCATAGTTTCACTTTTCGCTCTACATTACTGTAGTTAGATTATACTGTGCCTTGTTTTTCTTAACTGGATATCTGAAGAATGAATAAGAACAATAATCTAATTGGCTTCAGTGTTGTAAACCAAAAAGCTCCCTGAATACTTCATACGGACACTACAGGGTCCATTGTCATGATGCACCTGAAGATTTCACTTGTAAAATTCAGAGTTCATTTGAACATATGGTTTCTGTGTTTGTTGTTGAAGATATGTTTTTATTGTAAAATTGATTTCATTTGTTTGTTGTTTTGCAGTTTTATATTTTGTTCAGTTGTGGATGCTGACTAATCTAAGTGAGTTTTATTGGATCCTTTTCCCAAAACGTGTGCACTTATGTAAATGTGTGAGTTTTGTGCATGTTAAGCACAGGAGTGTGTACATATGAGGGTGTGTGTCTGCTTTATTGTGTGCTGTTGTTCTGTCAGTGCACATCCATGTAACTATGGGATTATACCATCACCATGAATGTATTTTTTTCTTCCAAAAGTTTTTTGCTCAGTGCTGTCTTGTTGCTGCTTCAAAAATCGACAAGTGACGAGACATCCATTACTGCTATTTTTGGGTTTCTTCACATGTTCATGATAACTGTTGTTCATTTACTGGCTTTTTGACCTTTGTTATTTCTTAATTGACTGAAACAAAACCAGCGTGGACTATTTAAAACACATGGAAGGAAATCGCTGATTGATGGTAGACTGGTATCAGGAACTGTGGGAACTATTGTAATTATTGTAAATACTGTTTTTGTATTGAGTGCTTATTGTTTCGTTAGGTCCTTAATTTCGGCAAACTCTCCTCAGTGAGAGATTTTGGTTAATTTGCCCGTTATTGTTGTTTAATTTCTCTTTTGGTAAAAAAAATTATCTCAGAGCAAAGCTTTACAAGTTTGTACTGCAGATCATTTGACAAAAATCAATGTTTTCTATAGCTGAGGGTGTTCTTATGTCCTTGTAGTTTAAGTATTTGGGAAAATAAAAATAAAATAAAACAGCAATGTGTGCATTTTGTTTTCTTTCTATATATTAAATATTAGAGTTATTAATAATTTACATTTATGAATTACATTTTCCAATTGATTTTCATTCATTGAGTCAAGTGCAGTAAACTACACTGTCTGGCCAAAAATTAAATAACTAAACAATTACTGTGGAGCAGGGGTGTCCAAACATTCTTCACTGAGGGCCATATTGTTTAAAATCTGTTTATCTGTTATCTGTTATAACCACACAGGAAAGTGAAAAAAATATTGTCTTATACCGTAGATGATTTCTTTTAGTTTGATTATGTAGAGTCATGTGCAGTAAAAGGACAATTTGGGCTAATTGAGAGGTAAGCCTGAGGGCCACAATAAATTGCTCTGCGGGCCGCATTTGGCCCCCGGGCCATAGTTTGGACACCCCTGCTGTAGCGCCTCCTATTGGAAAATTACTGCATTGGCGAGTATGTGCCTACAGATTGAGGTCAGCTGACTGAATCAACTGAATTGACAAATTTGAGATAACTTCTCTTTATACCTGTGTGTTTAAAATAAATAAGAATAAACATTGTCCCTCAAAAGCGGTGATGAAAACGTTTGTCGAAAGCAGGTGGAAGACGGAGCTTTTATTTTGTAGTTTCAACCCGGGGAAAGGATGTTTTCATTTCTGTGATTGGTTCTGGAGTATCTCGGCCTTCTCGGCTCAAACGCATTTCTAACGCTATTTTAACAGACACATCGACAGTAAATATCCAAATAGACATTACAATCGGATATAAACGAAATGGCCACACTGGAGTGTACTCAGTGCTAACCTGTTTGTGTAACTGACGCCGTGATGTCTGCTGCAGCTTCAGGCTGAGTGCGCTGTGACCTAATGGGTTTGACAGGGTAAGGGCAAGAAACTGTTCATGAAAATGTAATTCAGATTATTTGTCTCTAAACGTACAAATGCTCTCGAGAAGAACAAGGTAAAACCGTGTTTTATTTCATAGATATGTTTCCTGGTTAGCATGCTAACAACATAAGTAGCTAACAAAAAATGTGGCTTGCATATTGCATATTTCTGTTATAATAATAATAATGCCGTCGTAATAGCACAGTTCATTCCTTTATTCTCTATCAATTATGAATAATTAACATTAGTTTTAATGTAGGGTCACTCACGTCTCATCGATTACATCTAGCATCAGTACATAGGCTACTACACAGAATACTGCAGTATACTGTATTTATGTTTCATGACAAATTAAGAAGCAGAGATTTTTCAGTGACACATATTTTCTTATTTTTTAATAGAATGAAGAAAACTATACAGCCATTATTTCCCTCATCTATAGTAAGTACAAAAGAGCACATAACTGTCTCAACTTATTAACCTCTGTTGTTTCAACCTTGCAGATCACCAACACATTATCCTGCAATCAAACCTTTCCATCCAGATTTTCAAATGAAAATGGAGGATATGCCCCTGTCAGGCCCAGACAACACCAGGCTGGAGGTGTGTGAATCGCTCGTTTTTATGGGTTTAGTATGTGGAATATCACTATTGTTTTATCTTTAGGCCTTGGTCCATGACATCTACTCTGAGCTGGTGGATGATGCCTGTTTGGGCCTGTGTTTTGAGGTACATCGTGCTGTCAAACAAGGCTACTTTTTCCTAGATGAGACCGATCAAGAAAGCATGAAGGAATTTGGTTTGTATTATGGCGTTTCATTTTTATTGCTGTTTTTACTGTGCTTGTATCACTGGGCAATATACGGTTTCATAGAAAAACTTTCACAAGAAGCACCTCATTGTATATTTGACTATATATATATTTTTAAATGTATTAACTATCTCATAATGATTTTGCAGAAATTGTGGATCAGCCTGGAGTGGATATATTTGGCCAAGTGTATAATCAATGGAAAAACAAAGAGTGTGAATGCCCCAACTGTAAAAGACTGATCGCGGCTTCTCGCTTTGCGCCTCACCTGGAGAAATGCTTAGGCATGGGACGCAACAGCAGCCGGATCGCTAATCGCAGGTAAGGCCATCCAAACAGAAAACACTGATTACATTTTCACTTTCATATCTAAACGATAACGTAATGGTTATTTTATAGACTAGCCACCAATAACAACATGAGCAAATCAGAGAGTGACCAGGAGGACAATGATGACCTTAATGACAATGACTGGTCGTATGGAGCGGAGAAAAAATGTAAGTATTGGTCTTTTATTTCATCCTTTACAGTTATATTTAATCATTTATGTGTTTGTTTGTTTTTACTATTCACAGCCAGAAAGAGGAAGCCAGATAAGGTACTTAAAGATAAAAAAAAATAATTGTTAATGAAATTTTTTTCTATTGTATATTGACAAGTATTTTTTGCAGAATCAAACATCCCCAAGAAGGTCAAAATCATTGAAACATAAAAATGGCAAGTCTTTTCTTTAATATAATTTGAAATACCAAATCCACCGTTTTTCTTTATCTCATTTTATGTTGCGTGGTCTAAATATATGCGTCATTGTAGGTGAGCTTGGTGGCAGTGTCTCATCAGATGCTTATAAGGTGACTATATTATGCTTCAAAGCAAAAGAGTATACATTTCTAGATTGCTTTGTACTCATGATAATTCTTGTTGTGTCCTTAGTACAACTACAGTTCTGGCATCAATTACGAAACATTGGGGCCCGATGAAGTCCGATCAGTATTGACAACTGTAAGCAAATTTACCCAGCTATCATCTAAGTGAACAGGGAACAGGATTGTGTTCTATCTGACCTTTTTGATTGTCACTAAAATCTATTCTTACAGCAATGTGGGGTCATTTCTGAACACTCCAAGAAAATGTGTACCAGGTACCAGTTTGAAGTTTTATTTTTTGGTATTCTGGGTGTGAATGTGTCTCTATTTTGAAACTACTTTCTTGATGTTTCTTTGTAGCCCAATTAGCATTTCCATAAACCTCCATAGAAACATACAGCTGGATACAAGAGTGGCGTTTGCATGTGTGTGAGAGCGTGATCAGTTTCATGTTTTGTTGGGACTAATTCAAGGGGAACACAAGTGGCAATCTACTTTTGAAAGTTTAGGGAAATTAAGATTGGCATGTGATTGGGCTTGTTCATGCAAATTGAAAAGCCAAATTCTGTTTATGATCAGACCTTCTAGGACTATGTCAGTGATAGAGATTCAATGCGGAAGTTTGTCTAAAGCAGGGGTGTCCAAGCTTAATTTAATTACAAAAAAGCTGATGTAGATTTCTTCACCAAGTTGGCATTTAGTTTCCATTGGGAGTTAACTTCTGCCTTAATGCCAGAACCCACTCAGCCAAACATGCACACATTATGTAGATATTGAAATGAAAATACTCCTATGTGTGAATTTGTATTAATCTAGCTACCTACCTGTGGCAATATGGACTAATAAGACCACATGGGTGGGTCACATTTAGCCCTAGTTTGGATACCTCTGGTCTAAAGTAACTGGTCCCTGACTGTGTCCAGAGGAGTGCTTTTTAGGGATGTGTAATGCCACATTGTGTCCCGCCAGGTCTCAGCGATGTCCCCAGCACACGGACGAACAGAGGAGGGCCGTCAGGGTGTTCCTCCTGGGGCCGTCCGCGTGAGTGTGCCCCCCCCCCCCCCCGTTCCAAATCTCCCCCCTCCCTCTCCTATAATGTACTTAACTAATGTCATGTCTGAATGAGTGTTGTTATGACCCTGTTGTAACTGTAACTAAACTGTCATTTGTGAACATGCCACAGACAGAAATATTGATGTGGGTTTGTTTTAGGTTGTTCACTCCTATACAGGCTTTCAACATCAAGATTTAAAAGAATATTGTACAATATACAGGATGCTCAAAAAGAGATTGTATTGTTGCAGTTCATATCTGTAGAATTTAGTCTCTGTAGCTAAAGCTGGAGATGGGCATTGAAAATTGGCTTTGGCTATACATTTTGAATCTGACATGAGCTTAAAGACATTGTTGACTATTAATAACTAGACCTACGCTGTCGTCCCCAACGTGATTCCATAATATCGTTGTTTCGCCGATATTATAATAATATTTATTTTTATAGCCCTTTTTTAAACATAGTTACAAAGTGCTTTATGATGCAAAAATATATAGGATATAGGGTAAAAGCAGGTCAGATAAATACTGGGGGTCTAAGCCATTAAGTCAGGAGGAAAACTTTAAATCTATATGAAATTTAATGGGAAGCCATTGCGGGGACTTGCTGGGGTGATGTGATGTTGTCTGTGCATTTTGTATTAACTGTAGGCGGTGAAGAGTGGATTGTGTGAGGCCAGCATATAACGTAATCAAGCCTCGAGTAAATAAAAACATAAATCATTTTCTCTAAATTGGGGGAGGATAAAAACAATTAGATTTTAGAGTTAAAATGATAAAAAAAATTAGTGACTACAGTGAAAATAGTAAAATGCAGCTAATACTTTCACTAGCTATAAAAATGAAAATAAAAATTTTCATCTGAGTTTTCACATATACAATATTTCTAACAATTTGTGATTATTTTTTTCATTCCTTAGGCCTCCTTTGCCAGACGCTGATGTTGTAGCAGAGAGTGACAGTTTTGACATTCCTGATGGACAGAGCCTGATGAGCCGATTACAATGGGAAGATTCACCTGATGTTTCTCCTACCGACTCTGCCTCCTCTAAAGCCAGTGAGAAATTTTAACTCATTTTATAGAATAGTTAGGTGAATCTTAAAAGTATATCACCAATCAGGCATTACATTTTAACCAGGTGACGTCAATAATACAGATTGTCCCTTCATCAAGGCACATGTTTGTGGGCGAGTTATTGGGGCATAATTATTTGAGAGAGTGACCTTATTACCCCCCAGCCCTGAACACATCTGACCAATTTGATGGCAGTTACCTCTATAGCGCCCCCTATAGACTGAAAGAAACACACACACAAACATCCAGACAAATCAAAAAAATTCAAATAGACCCTTCCCATGTTTGTCATGGTTTGGGGGCGAGGCCTCTTAATTGCTCGTTAACAATATTAAATCCTTAGAAATTACACAATGTCTGATTAAGGTGCCCATTGGTGACAGTTGTAGCAGACGTATGGGGCAGACGTATGGGGCAGACGTATGGGGCAGACATATGGGGCCGTTTCGCCGATATACACCTTGCTGTTGGGGACGACAGCACAGGCCTAGTTTCTTCTTTCAAATCCTGTGTGGTGTAATCAAATAGATTAGCTATACTATTATAAAAATGTATGTGTCATCAAGGGCATCAGTTTGTTGCATTTGGAGATGATAATGGTTGAAAAAATGTACAAGCATCTTGTGGTCATAATGTTTTGCCTGTTTTATATTTCATCTCCCAGGCACAAACCATTCAGATTCAAGACGGCCCAAGAAAAAAAAGAGGACATCCATGAGTGTAAACAGCTCCAGTAGTGTTGGTACTGGTGGTGGCGGTGGTGGAGGGAGCGGAGCTGTGGCAGGAGGAGGGGGACCTTTGGGTGGTAACGTCAGCGCTGGTGGCAGTGGCAGTGTTGGTGGCAGCAGTAGCAGCAGCTCTCAGAGTAACATCAGCTTATCGTCCAAAAAGAAGAGACCCAAACCTTCAGCACCTTCAATTTCAAGTATCTATGACGACTGAGCCACACTATCATCGCTCCCTCTCAGACTTTTTATTTATCTGCCTCAGAAATTTAATACATATACATTGTGAACATAAAGAACATTATCAACAGCAACTTCACATGTAAATATTTTAGGTTGAACAGTACAGGGTTAATTGGCCAAGCTATTTTATTTCATGACCCGTTTTTCATGACAAACCGGTAATGTAGACTGGAATGAGCACATATAATACTTAGGCGGGTTTTATTTTTCTTCGGTTTTGCCATTGATTCCACGTCATAATGGCTAGCTTTATGTTGACTTGAATAATTTTATAATTAAGAATAATTACCTGCACATTTTGAAAATGTTTTTTGTAATATAATAATAGACTCAATGTTAAGACATAATTTTGTGACCAACCCCCGTTTCCAAAATCGACATTCACTTGAAGGATCATTTTCAGATAATCTTAAATGAACAGTTGACGTGTAGACTCAAGTGTTCATGAGCGGCTTAGATTTCCAGCGTTGTATTGCACATTTGCGCGTCTTTGTACAGTATGTGCCTCTGTATGCTGATTTTTATGTTTTGTGTAGTGTGTTAAACAGTAAGTGTGATTTCAGGATGAGAATTGGTGTTTGTACTATCAAAAAACTATGCATCCTAGAATGTGATATCTAAAATATATACGTGCCATTTTAACTTCTTTGTTTATACCAGTATATTTAAGGTTTATTTATCACTGCCTCTGAAGTGATATGTAAATAATATTTGTGTTTTAATGCAGATTTTGATATTTGTTGAGCCAGTGGGCTATTAGGCACATGTATGTTTTTATGACAATGGAATTCGAATCATGATACAGTCTTTCCTCTGTTCTTTCCACTATTCAAAAGATCAGTGTTTCTGAACTTTTTACACAAAGTACTACCTCTCAAAAGATTTGCCATTTCAATCAACTAAAATCGAAAACATTAACTCAATTAGTGAAACAACGACTACTGTATACCAGGACGGTACTAGCTCTAAATTAAGAGAAATGTGCACACAAGTCCCCTAAATGTGACAAATGAACAGAAAATGTGGTACATGTAAAAAGCAATACATTATGTGCACAAAAAATGCTTTGAGATATTTCAAAAACACTGCTTCTAAAGTGGTAATTTCTGTGGATTTTTAATTTATTTTACCCCCTTTTTGTACAATATTTAATTAATTAACAAGACTTGGATGGAGTTTTGGTTTCAAATGCTTTATTCTGAGACATTACTGAAGCAGTCCAGCATTAATCAAGAGGGATCACAGTTCCTCCATAGACATTCTATGGTTAGTCCAAACCTTTAAGTGCCAGATGCAAAACCATCTGAGTCAATCCCTTTATTTACAGAAAATACAGACAGGTATGTACATGTTCAAAGAAGTCTTATCATTTCTAGTGATAATTTAAATTCACCTAAATCTAGATAGCAACCTTTTAAAGCAAGTATATTAAATGGCCCAAGGCAGCTGTACAGTCTATTTTGCATACAGAGAAATCATTCAAAAAATAAACGTCAGAAAAGTCAAAGGAGTACATCACAACATTGTCAGAAGAGTTATGATTGTTATTTTTAACACGTATAACATTGACACAATTTGGAACCTAAGCAACAGTACAAATAAAAATGTCAAAATGTTGTGTTGTGTGACCTCGTCGTGTAATAAAGAGAGGCAAAGTTATGCTTGAGCTTAAAGGGGCCTATTAGACCTATTTCTATTAATGACATTATGTTGTTTTTGGAATCTGCAGCGTTCTCTCAGCTGAAAAAGATTGGGTGCATGTCCCTTCGACGCCCTCGTTCCAAACAGATGGCCAGATCCACTTAATGGAAAGTATTAAAAGAAGTATTCAGCTACTGAGAAAGTCAGTGCCTTAGCATACAGGATTACTCAAATATGTGAATCAAATAAAAAACATCTAGAGGTATGTTTCTGATGAAAAAGTAATTACAACATGGTAGAATGCTCAGAAAACGTAAGTCAGAATAATAGGGCCCCTTTAAGCCTAACTTCTGTCAAGTATCCTACAGTCTTGTCCTGGTACAGCTCACCTCAACACCCACACATTTTCACACAGTCACACCTAACAAATCCAATCAGCTGTGGCCCTTTTCTATTAGTCACTCTCCCCAGACGACTCCCACTGATGCAGCTATTTATATAATCATCTTCACAACATTCATCTTTTTTGCCTTTTCAGCGGCTGTGCATCCCAAATATCAGAAAGCTAAAGAACACAGTGACTCCCACTAAAGAGATGGTCGCGGGTGCGGTGAAGAACTGCCTGTAGTTGATGCGGAAGTACCAAACTACAGCCAGGATCACCACAAAGACAGGCACCACAAGGCTACTTGTGCTAAGGGCCACGCCGGCGGCCCGAATTCCTCCAGAAACCCCAGACCCCGATCCTACTGCCCCAGATTGACCCCCTTCCTCTGGGCTGGCCTCGTGCAGGACCTGGGAGATGTGGCAGTGGATGACACTGTTGTGTGTAATGTTTAAAGATTTCAGAGTCCTCTTTGGATCCTGAAGCAGATGGCCCTGGTAAATTAGTTTTATCTGTTGCTCCCGACCAGAGAAGTACTTCCTGCAAGAGAACATAGCACAACATTCATATGTTATGTGCGTATGGGAGAGGAACTGTGCTCAGTGCTTAAATGCTTCAAATCGAGATAATTAACCTTGTTTTGTTTTCGTCTCAAAAACCGGAGTCAGCGTAAGCTCTAAATGTGAGCAACTTCTACATAAATCTATAATTGTTTTAAGGGGCCATAAAAATAGGATCTATATAATATTTGTAAACTTCCCATTTGGCCCTAACGTGTTAACATAACATTAGGCCACGACACTTTCTAATGTTAAATGTTGCTACTGATTGTCACTCATTAGTGTGACTTAACAGATCCTTGTTAATAATGAATTTAAAGATACATGTGTGTTATCTGTCACTTCTGCCCCAAGTGAAAACACACTTGTGCTCTAAGTGTGAAGTCTTCTCTCTCACCTTTTCAACACCGCCACTGTGTCCTGCGGCTCCAACATGGCCACTTCCTCCGTATCGTTGAGAAACTTGAGACGGACCGAGATTGCTGTGGTGGTGGGAGATGGGATACTACAGGCCAGAGCTGGGACGGGTTTGACTTTAAACTTTTGAACCTGTTCCTCTTCCTCATCCTCCTCTTGGTCGTCTTCATCATCATCACTTAAATGTAATGATCCAGCCTGTCGTTTTCTTTGTATGTCTAATAGCGCCGCTGCCCCAACCTCATCCGCCCCCTCCCCTGTCCCGTCACTGTCTCCCGTCCCGGGCTCGTCGGGTTTATTCTCCTGTGATGGCGATGGTGCGGGCTGTTCGGAAGTGTCCGAGGTAGATGACGCTCCGCTGCTGTAGCTGTCGTGGCCGCCTAGTCCGATCAGAGAGGCGTGGGCTCCTACAGTGAGGATGGTGCCCAAGATGTGGTCCCCTCGGTCGGCCACGTGGGTCGAGAGCCAGGCAAAGACCAAGGCCAAAAACAGCAGCAGGACACCACCAGCTGCAGCGACCTCATCTTCAATCCCATCCAACATGGTCAGTGCACACACTGCCATCTCAGTCCCCCAACACTGAAGAGAAACAGTTAGAATTAGTGCTGGACAATGTAATAATGTTATAAATTATAATGACATAAATTGACATAAAAGTCTAGCGTATGAAAGTGTCCAAACCAGATCCAATGTAGGTCTTAACCAGAACTGAACTCTAGATCCGGCTTTTTCATACAATTATTTAGGTAGATTTCTGACAGACGAAGGATGATCTGTTTCAATATTGTCTAGATGATGTATTACAGTGGAGAACTGTCTGGAAAAGCAGACTATAGAAGTGCTGTAAATGGGGCCAAAGAATGATCAGATTTCAGAGGCCACAGGTTATGACATAAAGCAATATTTGTCGAGTTGTGAAATGCATAGAGGCTGTATGCACAGAGATAAAGCATGTTAATGGCAGGCTGTACATGTTGTATTGAAATAATTATCTTGTACCTAATTACTAATGGCATAAGAGACATGACAAGGAACATGTCAAACGGATAGCATAACAGACATAACACAAATGCAGCTACAGTTACATATCTTACACGTAAAGCTCTTTTCTCCTGATAGAAACAGCAGTTGCGTGGTTGAAATGGAGGAGCTTATAAAATAGGCTCAACATGAAAATTGGGGCATTTGGTTACTTGGCATATCACCATTGTTTTAACCCTACTGCTACTCGTTAACGACGAAATGCGTATTTATGGTTAACCCAAGTTCGATAAACAGCTGTTATGCACCCTCCTAGCTGCAATTATCTGTCAGACTTGGTGCCATTTCGCCTCAAAATAAACTGACATCGTCGAACAACAAATGACAAATGATCGATCTCTGGCACAGCAGGTTGTATTACTAAATAAATACGTTGGATAAAGTATTTTTGGACTCTTACCTAGTCGAGGATGTCGCTCTGCGTTAGCTAACAGGCTAGCGTTGTTAGCTAAAAACGACCTTCGGCTATTTAGACTCGCCACTCAAATTGTGCTGTCGTGTCACGTTTTAGGGCAAACACAGACGTCTTTAGTCAATCTTTATTGCATAAGTGTGAGCTTACCTGTCGACTGTGAAATCAGAGCATGTTTGAGAAGACTGATCTTCGGTGCAGTTAGCAGCCGCAGCTCCTTCAAAACCTCCACAAAACAAACACCGCCGTGACGTCACATCGGCGGAGGGAGCTTGTTTTGGGTCACGTCTGTGGCCTGTGGCCCCTGGCCCCTGGCCCCTCCAGCCACCACCACAAAGCTTCTGTACGTACACGGGGGGATTCAAGTATTTTGGTCCCGTGGACCTTGTAATAGGCTATAACGAAACAACTGCTTAATTAACAACTTCAGTTGTAATAGGCCTACAGCTACTTATACATGGAGGCAGTATATAAATAAGTTATAACATGCAGTAAAAACACAGAAATACATTGGTGTAACAGTGTGACCAAGGATCCCAGTGCAAGTTTTTATAGTCACGGATTAAGTCTTTTTCTGTTCTGGATTAGAATTGGTTTAGTCCCAGTTTAGACCTTATTTAGAGCATTGGTTAAGTCCTAGCGTTGTTCTAATTTAAACTGGCTCAGACCTGATTTAGTCCTGGTTTAGACTTAGTTTGATGCTAGTTTAGGCCTGGTTTATGCATGGAACACTGGTAGGACCCTCCGCCCCCTGATATGAAGGTTTGGCCTAGTGGGAGATGGATGAGTCATCAAAGTGAAAAAGTAATTGCTGCCTTTTATAGGTAATTCCTTTTATAAGTAATGCCTTTTATAGGTAATGCCTTTTATAGGTAATACTGTGTGGTTTAAAACTTTTATTGCAGAGTTCTGTTATTACGCAGCAGCAGATAGTCCTTGAAAGAACTGGGAATGTCCAGTTTACTGACCACAGAATAGCAGCAAGGCCCTAAGAGTAAACGTAAAGCACATCGGCTGAGATGCTCCAGGGAGCGGGGCTGACCTCTCTGCTCACACACCAGGTCAAAGAAGGACTTGTGCTCCTGAAGAAAAGAGAAATAAAACATTGGAGCACCCTCTAACCACCCTCAAATAAACAAATCAGTGCATTCACCTCATAGATGTCAGTGGGCAAGGAGTCCATCCATTCACAGACTGGGATCAATGTGTATGAATTTAACATTACCTCCAAAGTAGCAGGAGAGAGGATGCACAGTTTTAGCATCTGTAAAAAATATATGTATATTTTACATTTGACTTTATGACTTGACTGACATTTTTCAAAAACATATTAGAGAGCATTAAACACTGATGCTGATGTGCTATTAGTTTTTATAGAAATATATCAATGAAATGTGGATATATTTGTCTAGTTTTACATTAGGAATAAAAGTTAAAAGTCAGAATGTTTGTTGTTCTGGATATGTTTAAAAATATATTTTATATAGGAACACATTCTTAGATGATGACCTGTGGTGTAACCGGTTTGACGCCATGGTTCAGGAGAGAGCGTGCAATCTCCTCAGGCTGTTGGTCTGGATAATCTTCCACCACCTTTACAACAAGTCACAAGGTTTGTTTTTTTTATTATATGCAACACACCAATCATGCCACGTTTTTGTCTGGTACCTGCAACAAACAATCCATTGGTGTGTAACCTGCACTGTTCGCTACATCTGCTTTGGCTCCATGTTGTAGGAGAATATCCACAATCCTGGGACAACAGTTTGAACAGGCATTATGTAGCGGTGTGTGCTTCTTTCTTCCCGCAGTTTTAGGGTCAGCTCCTGTGTCTAACAGCATCTGAACTACTTTGAGGTATCGACCAGCATCCAATGGCCTCTCCGCTCCAGAGCAGGCGGCGTTCAAAGGCGTCTCACCTTCTTGGTTTGTGGCTAAAACATCAGCGTTGTAGGAAAGGAAGAGCTCCACATGTTTCTCTAGACCTGTAGAGACATTGCAAAGTGTAAATTCAAATGTTCCTAAGGCTAAATAAATGAAATACATCAAACGAAAGACCTCTTCGAGCAGCGACGTGTAGCGGGGTTAGTCTAGATTCCTTCATTCTTACATTAACCTCTGCTCCAGCTTCTAACAGCAGTTCAGCACACCTGCAGCAAGGGCACAGCACATTTCAGATAGTGTCCAGAACGTATAAATAACCATCAAACCACAATGAATGACTAAAATGAACCAAGACTAAATCAGGACCAAACCAAGACTAAATCAGGACCAAACCAGGACTAAATCAGGACCAAACCAGGACTAAATCAGGAACAAACCAGGACTAAATCAGGAACAAACCAGGACTAAATCAGGAACAAACCAGGACTAAATCAGGACCAAACCAGGACTAAATCAGGACCAAACCAAGACTAAATCAGGACCAAACCAGGGATAAATCAGGACCAAACCAGGACTAAATCAGGACCAAACCAGGACTAAATCAGGACTAAACCAGGACTAAATCTAAACCAGGATTAAAGTGTGTTTAAAGCTAGCATGGTATTTCTGTTTAGCTTATAATGGTCAGAAATATTGAGGTTGAATTTGGTCAAATTTGTTCTAAAACCTCTTTTGGTTCCTCTGTATCCAAGCTGTTTATGCCTCTTTTTAGGAAGAAATCTAATATTGCTAAAAAACAAACAAACATTTAAACGCTCACTGGAACGACTGAGGGCAGTTGCAGAGATGCAGTGGGGCACAACCATCAGCGGACAGCACTTGGGGATCGCCTCCATGAGACAGCAGCAGCTGCACACACACTGAGTGGCCTCCGATACAAGCGTCATGGAGGGCAGTGCTACCTCCAGGATCATCGTTCACCTCAGCCCCTCTGAAGATCAGCTCCTCCACACATCCCGAGTGACCCCTGCTTGCAGCCAGGCGCAAGGCAGACGTTTGTTTGACCTTGGAGCTAAGCGTCCACATACCTGATGAAGACAAGATCATTTAGTGCCCTGTCAAAATAATATATAAGCTAATATATAGATTATTATGTTTTATAGATTGACAATCATTTACTCAAAGATTAGTTTACAAGGAGCTACTTAGACTGACTAATTCCCTTAAGACTTTAATCTTAATCTTTGGATGGAAGGAGAGAACCTACAGTAACACGGGGAGGATATGCAGAGGTTATGAGAGTCAACCAAAGGATTGAACCCACACCCTACTTGTTGAGAGGAAGGAACACTTAGCCACCATGAACACAAAAAACACCAAAAATAACCAGACTAATGAACTATTTATAAAACAAATTAAGATTAATGTTGATCCTACCATTTATTGTGATAATTAGAACATTTCATACCCATTTCTGGAGCCCACACCATCTCCTCATGCACTGTCTCCATGATGGCATTGACCATAGCAGGGTCCTTTAGCACTGCATACACTCCTTTCATGTCCCCACACATGAAGGTGTTGTGGATAGCCGTGTCTCTGCAGCGGACTTGTGGTGGAGCGGCCCGGACCTCCTGGAGCCTTTGCTGTCTGTGAGGAGGCCTAGGCGCCGGGGGTAAAGGGGCTCTGCTCATGACCCTTCTGTGAGCCAGCGCCCCGCGAGCATCTTCCCAATCCTGAAACTCTTGCTCCAGTCTGAAGGAGCGCATTGAGGTAGATGTAAAAGGAAAGGTCTCTCTTGACATGATCTTAAATGAGAATGAATTAAGTTTATATTATGATTCGCAGAAGTAGGAATGAAAAATCTAAATCAATGACCAACAAAAGTTATTATCTGTACTTGATGGAAAATGTTATTCACAGCTTTACTCACCATTCACTGGAAAATAAAGATTCTTAAAGGCCCAGGCTCAGGTGAAATCAAAAGGTTATCATTGTGGAATAAACCTCACAGTGATCTTAAATGCAAAAAAAGTTCAATTTAAACGTCCTTGCTTGGAGCACACGGGCACAGGCCTGTTGTCCATGTATAACTTAGCAGTACTGTAGTTATTATTAGATCAGAATGCAAGCTGATACGTGTTATAACTTCAGTGGCCACTAGATGGTAGTGTTGGAATGACATTTGCTCGGATGTGAAGCCAAAGAGTGTAAATAACATCCAAGATGATTCCTCCTTAAAAATCTATTTAAAGTCTACTGTTAAAAGTACAGTAAAACATTGCAATTGAAAGTCAGATTCGGTATAGTATTGGCAAAAACGTTACACCATTCAGAGTGAAAAAAAAAGTTCTCTCTTTTTTTTTCTTCTTTTTTTTCCTCTTTACCAACATTTTTAATTAAACCGCTAATTTAGTCGTGCCATTTCAACTAATATATATTTTGTGGGCCAGAACGCAAAAAGAGAAAAGCGATGAAGCGAAGCCGGATTTGAGGGGACTAATATTCTCTTAGCTGGAGTGAACGAATATCCTCTTCGCGGGAGTGAACTATCTTGTGAAACTGCACTTCCTTACGTCCTGTTTGAACGTGGCGGCGCGGACACCAACAGCAACAAGAAAATGGAAAAGTTATGCATTTTGATAAGGATATAAATGCTTGTCACAAAATGAACAACGGAAATATAGCTTTGTCCAATAATATTTAGCAAAGCTTGTCTGTTTGACCTAAGTGATTTATCTGTTTTGACTTTGAATCACTGCGATGGTAAGTTGCTAAAAAACTAACATGGCTTTAGCTAAAGATGCTAATAGGATAGCTACGGTGTGTAAACAGACACGCCTTTTCCACGATAGAGGATCACGTCTCCTTTTTATTGCATTAAAGTTGCTGAATGTGTTTGAAATAAAATTTTGTTTTCTCTTTTTTTAGGCTTGCAAATTAAGTAGCTTGTTCAGCATCGGGGAGGACTTTGATGATGAGGTGAGTCCCTGCACACCTGGTTTTCAGCTGTTGGCACAAGCTGTACCTTAATGAGCTCCTTCTGTTGCCCCTCGGTTTCTCTTCATTATGTATGAGTGTGTGTTTTCCATCTAGGACCTGCTTGGTACAGACTGGGGTCCCCACTCTTCATCATCCCGACCGACCGGTGTGGCAGCTGCTGTATCGTCCTCCTCCTCCTCCTCCTCCTCACTGCTGCGGGCTTCCTCTGTTACTCACGCAGAGAAAAACTGCCTTGTGAAAAGTGGAGAGCGATCTGCTGTACTGTGTAACGGCAATGCATCCAGGCACAACACGCATACAACCTCTGGACAACCTGTGGCCTTAAGCCTGAGACCGCTCTCCTCCTCCTCATCATCTACCTCCTCACTAAATAATGCACATTCTAATTTGCCTGCTCAACAGAAAGCTGCAAACACTACTCTTCCACCAAAGTCCCATGTGGCCCATGACGACTTTGATGACTGGGATATTGACCTGGCAGACTTAGATGAGGTTGATAGCCAAATAGGGCAGCCAGTTAAATTTACTAGCGCATTGCCACCTGCTGCCATAGTTACGCCTGCATCTTTAATTGTAAGCAACCAAACATTACCAAGTGCAAATTTAAGGACGATTTCAAGTCACATTTCTAGCGATAACCCAAGTGTCCAAAAACAGAACATTGGAGGCTTAAGGAGCTTGTCTCGATTTGCGTTTAGTGGTAATCAACCTCCTCAAAGGTCATCGTATGGAGGCCCTACCTTTGGTGCACCTTGTACACCCACAACTCCAGTCCAATGCCCACGTCCTCCTCTGTCTAATATTTTGGCCAATCCTCAAAGTCCTGGCATCTTTCCCGGCCTCACCGCGGCATCTCCTTTACCTGGCACCGCTTCAAATAGAGGGCCAGAGCCGCTCCAAAGACGAATGTCAGCACCATTATCATCCAGACACAACCGTAGCCTTTTTGAAGCAGTCTCTCCAGCGCCTTCTCGGTCTACGATTGCCTCACCGTTGACCCTTCACACCCCGGTCCTGACCAACCACTTGGTCCAGTTAGTCTCTGCCTCAAATTCAAAGAAAAGACCCCGATCTGAATCTCACCGTCCCAGAACTAGACGCTTCCCGGGGCCAGCTGGACTTCTCCCGCAACAGGTCTGTATTATTAATATAAATGATGGCACCATATATATATTACATCGGGTATATTGATTTTGCTGTATAATATAATATGAGGTCATAATATTGTCTGGCTCTGGCCTCTGGTTTTGTCAGCTTGGCTCTAATGAAATGACCGCCAAAAGAATCTATTGGTTATGTGTTTGTTTTTCCACCTTGGTGCCATATGATAATTGAATTTTGGTCTCTCAGCCGCAGGGCCAGAGCCTGGATGACATAGTGGTTTCTGTTCCCAATACTCCAGCTCACGGCGCTGTGGCCAGGTCACCAAGCCAGGTATTAAGAAGTGAAATATTGTTAACTGTATGCTAATGTCTATAAATATTTATATGTACAGTTAAATTCTTTCACCCTTGTATATGAAATTCAGGACTGTCGTAGTGTAGTTAGAAGCTGTCAAACATATAATTAGTTAATTTTCATCAGTTTACATAATGTAAAGTAAGAGTTCAGAAGCAACATTTTGTTTGGTATCCTGCTCACATCTTTCTGTCTCTTCACGCTAATGACAAACATGATGTTGAGATCAGGTTTGTGGAGGCACCAGGTGAAGCTCGTCACTAACTAGAAGCTTTATGTCACAATAGTAACTGTTAAAAAACTGGACTTTTGCACACCTATAATACCACACAAATAAACACCGTTGTAGTAATTTTAAAAAGTTTTTACTTTCTCTAATTCTTGCCTAAAGCATTTGCATAGCATTGTATAGATAATAATGAAAATAAAATCACATAATGCTTCATCCATTCAAAGTGTTCCAGCTCACAAACTGATGAAGACGACTTCAGCGGCACCGCTTGGACCACCATGAAGACCGAGATGGGTTTGGACGAGAGGAACCCGTCATGCTTCCTTCACACATACAGCGTTGTCATGGTGCTCCGAAAGGTAAAAACATTAAAACATGTAACTCCTGCTGTGCGCTGCAGTGAAGCAGAAATTGTTTACTCTTTTTAAATGAGTCATTATGTAGGCCAATCAGTTCCTGTATTATTCATATGCCATCAGAGCGGACTGTGTGCCGCTGCTGGAGGTCTATTGTCATAATCAGAATAAATGATAGTGCTGAACAGGAGGTGTTTGTAATTATAAACAACACAATCACTCATCAATCACTTTAATGGAGCCTCCTTCCTCTGTACGTAACTCGAGGAGACGGCCTCAGCAACAAGTGAGAGGTCTGCGTTTGTTGTTTTGTTTCTTGTTTGTTAGACCTTTTCATTTAGAGTCGATTTTTCACCTCAGAACCACTTTTATTGGACTAAATTAACCCAAATCAGAACAATACCAGCTTAGGGGAATAATATGGATTGACACAGATAATAACATTAATAAAGGTCTAAACCAGAAAGTGCCCACCAGTGGTACCTGTACCACAGCTTGAGAACCACTGCTTTAGACTCCACATGAAGTTATGTACATGAAGCTATGTCATTCCCACCATTTTTTTTATACGTGGCAATAGCTTTTTGTTGCTGATAAAAGAGGTTATGATCCCAAATGTAAAGGGACAATAGAAATGTATTTTGTGTAACAATTTTTGTCTGAACACTGAATCCAATATGCTTTTTTGGAAATTATTAATCAATAGTAAGCTTTTTAATTAGTGTATTATTTCTTGTTTATTCAGGCTGCTCTCAAACAGCTGGTGAAAAACAAAGTGCCAAACATGGCTGTGCTTCTGAAGAGCATCATGCACACGAACACTGATGCCAAAGCTGTGTTCAAAGACCCAACAGGTACCTGTCACAATACAATACTATCTAATTACACGGTGTACAATTCTCAACATAACAAACAAGTTTGATGGGCTGCTAACCTTTTTAAAATTATTTTAACTAGTTATCTGTTGAGTTTTTTTAAATCTTGAATTTCAAATTAACAAAGTACATATGTGAAACAGTTAATTTGATTTTGTATGACTGAATGCATAGCTGAAATATGTAGTTTATTGACTTAATTGAATATAGGAGAGAAAGCTCTAGGTGGCAAGGTGCAAAAACTGAATCGATAACATGAAGGAAACTGTCCCTCCAGTGTAAGTATGTATGCGTTCTCCGGCTCAGCCACCGAGGCACCCTGTTTTGGCACTTTCCAAAATTGCCCCATTTGTTGACATCAGACAGAAGTCATTTTTGAACTACACAGAGCTTACCGTCACTGTTGAGCGATAGTCCAAACAGCTGTAAACCCCTTGAGGCTTGCATTTATGGTTGAGTACAGTTGTAATAAACAGAAAAGCAATGGTTTGTGTATATGGTAAATACTGCAGACATTACATGATGGAGAAGTGGTAAAACTGTTCTTCACGTTTGACATTTACTACTTGACTGTTGCTGCACTGGCAAAAGCTTCATTTCATCTGTACTAGGACTGGCCAATATGACCAACAATATAGGCATTTATTAAAGTATTTATTATATTTGTGATATCTCTTTTTAAGTGGGTACAGAGGTTACATATTCATGGAGATTATATGCTTATGGGTTTATAGAAAAACAAACTTGACCAAAGTGCAGCCATAGCAGACACACAATTCAAATGTAATATAAAATGTACAACTGAATATTCAGTGAGGTAGTTTTCAAGGGTTGTTGTACTTGAGCAAAACAAATACAATGATTATGTGTAACATTATAATGTTTCATCACGTTATCACAGTTTATTGAAAAGGTATCCATATTAAGAGAAAAAAACCCTCTTTCAGAGCCCTCCTTTACCCTATATCCAGTCTTTACTTTTTAGCCAGATATTCCTATGCTTTGTATCAGTTGCCATGGCCTCCAGTCTGCAGCCTCATGCAGTGTTCAGATAATCAACATTGAGGAGTAGATGTTACACTCTACACAGAGGCTTAAGAGCTCATTAGTGATTCAACAGCAGGAGATTGGCATCAGCCGGGTGGGCATTAAGTGCTGCTGACACTAAGAGGGATTGTTCAGCCGATATTTTGCCTTATGTCTGATCAGAAGCATCTGAATATTTTTCAGGCTTTTCAGGTCAATCTCAAACTGTTTTTTTTTTAAAGGTAGAATCTGTACCTAAAAAGTGGCATGTTTCGGTGGTCTGCTGAAAACCTGAAAAATAAGTTATTTGTGTTCCATTGTCTGAATGCAATGCGCCGGTTTGGCTGATCATTTATTTGTGCTAAAGTAAATTGTCGAAAATTTGAGTCCCCGTCCAAGCACACGCTGTCGTTGTGTCCCTGGGCAAGACACTTAACCCAC